>JACXGI010001559.1:26874-65973 GCA_016801175.1 Esox masquinongy
GTTCACTAACCATCTCTTGACATGTTTGCATTACCCTATTTGGAGCTCTTGTTTATTGGGCCGTCACTTTGACAGACAGTCACCCTGACAACATCACATCACAGTGTTGGATTTCAAAGGCTGGTTGGCACGCCATCCTCTCGTGTGTGCCTCCCTTTGAAGCTTATGTCTGGTGTCGGATACTAAACAATACCAGGTAAATATAGAGCCCACAGGATCAGGTATTAGGCTTCAACCAGACCAGGAATCACTACTGCTTCTCTTTACACACAGATGCAGTTTTTTTCATAGATATACAGTATGTAGCCAAGTCAGCTTAAAATGTTAACTGAAATTAACTGTTTATGCAATAATGTTAAATAGGCATACACTCTTATAATATTAATGGGTTATGATTAAGGGTTGCATTGATATGGTGGTTTTCACGAAGTATTTAACAGTAAAGTCACCCAAATCCACAAAGTGAAGCAATTATTAGAACATATTAAGACTCTTAAATGTGGATTAATACAATTAATTTTCCTAAAGTTTCTAAGATAAATGTAGATTTATGTATGTCTGTGTCAGCCATCGTCCCAGGGCAAGTAAATGGCATTCTGCACAGAACAGTGATTGACCACAACCAGCTCTCTCTCTAATGATAAACATACCATGTCATTCACTGTATCTATATTATGTTGATCTCCTGCTCATAATTTTATTCGTCTTCCTTATGTCCTTCCCAGTCTCTTAAGGCTGGACAGGAGTCATTCTAGGAGCCTATGTATTTGCCATGGAAACTAGTCAGTTTAATCTGAGTGTAGTCCGGGAGGTCGGGTAGGTGCACTTAATAATTCCACGGTGGTCACTTCAGCAGTACAGGCCCTCCAGACACTAGCCAGGCATCAGGTTTGTGTCACTGCCTTTTAAAGGCCTGTCTGGAGGCGATGACGGGGCTTCTGCTGAGTCCAGCTCCCAAACACCCTCTCCACGTTGAAACATATCTAAACATATCTAAATATATAGTCCAGATATGACAAAACATTTATTTTTACTATTCTAATTGCACTGGTAACTGGATTGTAATAGCATTAAGGAATCGCGGGGGCCTCTAAGTGCTGTGTCCAGGCCCTCGGTGATGCGTCATACATAAGAACAGATCTTAGTCTGGGTACATCGGTTGTACAGCGCACCCCCTTGTGCATTATTGCCATCCCCCTGAATTGGTGCATACTGGCATGCAGAGAAGGAACAGAAGTACATTATGTCAACTAGAGAGCTGACATGTTGATGTTCTGGAGTACAGAGACATGACTTCAGAATACATTTCCAATGAGAAAGCTCGTTCTGAGGTCAATGCAACAAACTGCTGCTTTAGCTCAAAAGTGACTTTGTCTTGACGGCCCTTGACTTGATCACTACGTTTGGCAGAGAGGAAGCACACGGTGAAACTAAATCGGTTTGATCTAATCTGGGCTGCTGCCTGACCACACTAAAATCCCGCCGTCCTCTTCCCTATCATATTTACCAGGGCTCTTCGATCATGACGGAAAGCTCAGTTCTGTGGTTTTGCATATGACGGTGCACTAAGCCCAGATCCTGAAACATTTCCCCTGTCGTCGTGCAGCCTGTGACCGCCGAGCCTTAGCACCCCTGATTTATGAATCCAGCTGTGGATTAGCGAGAAACACACCTGTCCTGTCCTCTGTCACCAGTCATTCCCACACTAAAGAGCCCTGTGCTAACCTGGGCTGGAATGTTGCTTTGCCGACCCCCGGGGAGGGGGGGGGGGGTTGAAGGAACCATGCCCTACTAACAGCCCTCTTCACTACGGCCTGGTTTCCATTGCTCTCTCTGGGACAGTGGGCCAGCGTCGACAAACATACAGCAATGCATTTTACTAAAGAACTGTGAGGAACATCGTGCCACTGATTTGTGTTCAAATCCGTATGGATGAGATGGTCCCTATCGAGTGATGTCCAAACTATCTGTTATTTGTTTTGTTTTTTTATATTGGGCTGTACGATGGTTGGAGTTGGGGTACGAACCAAAAAGGTCAATTGGTATTCAATACGTTCCCAAAGCAACCCCACATACTGTAAGTTGACCTCCAGCTCCTGTGGCAGACGAGCGGTTGACATGACAGAGTTGTGTTTCTTCCAGATAGGCAGGGTTATGGTCCCCATCACCCGGGAAGAGCAGATCGTGGCATGTCGTTCTAGAAATGCCTGGGTGTTCTAAAAAGACGGGGTGATCTGGCATACTCTCTGACCAGTGTGACCATGGGGCCATGACACGACACCACCCTAACTGGTCCCACAGACATTTCACTGCAAACCACAGATCTTTATATCACTTACTGGAAGGATCATCAGTCTTTGAAATAACAGCAGCAACATGCTCTGTGCTAACCTTACGTGTGTTTCATGGCATTACATAAAAAGGATGACTTGATGCAATTGTATTGATTCATATGGAACTCGTACACTGTAGAGCAGTTTATTACAGTAAAAATAATGAAATCAGAGATACTGTTTTTTCCAAGTGATCTATGTAGAATTGTATAACATTGTAATGCGTAGGCTGAATAAAACCCAATGACAGTTTTTAATTTTGTTTTTTAAACACATCTCGCAGAGGAAAGAATAATCAAATAGGCTGTCTTCCCATGTCATCATCAGATCCTTTTCCAGTTCCCCTTCTGGAAGTAGCCACCACAGCACTGCCTGCTGGTGCAGGAGCCCGAGTGGCACAGGGGCCCGAAGTTCATGTCTTTTCTCAATTCACTGACGTCCTTGTTCAGACACTCAATTTGGCCTTGATTCCGACAGTCCCCAGGCTGGATCTTTGAGACACATGACGGTCACGTGGAAGTGAGAATGAGTCGCCACTGGAAGATCCCCTCCCCGCTATTTCCTTGGTGGGACATACTACTTTCCATGGCCTGTACTGAACACACACATCAAATTGCATTTGTAACAAATAAAAAGCTGCTTCCCATTTGGGATGGATGAAGTCCAGCTCAGGATCCAGCATAGTGAAAGGGCCATGGAGTGTTGTGTTCTTTCCACAGTCACATCCATGTCCTTCTTGGGCAGGCCAGGCTCTCTGAAGTCATTGTGCTTGTAACCCCCCACAGGGGACAACCACTGAGGGATGGATAGTGGTCTGACAGCCCTGGATGACACACTTTGTGTAGCACCGCCCTTATGGACTCAAATCTATTGACCTTGTGCAGCTTAGTCACAGAGTGTGTCCCTCTGTGCTCCTGCAGGCACTGGGACCCAAGCCCAGCATTATCTAATGGAACAGAACTCATTTGACCGAATGAACAGATCATAATTTAACAGAGCTGTTTGGAGGGAACCTGCTATGCTACCGATCTGGTTTCCATCTACAGTAGTTATACTCAGCTTGGGATGATTGTATCCTCTCCATCAAATACTGTTGCTAAATCCTTCCACGGAGATGTAACGGCCGTTCCTTTTTAATATAGCAAGTCATCCATCTGTCTGGCACACATGGATAGAATATATCTACGTTCTCTGGAACTGAAGGAATAAAATATATCATTTAAGATTATATTTTAAGGCCAATGATGCATCAGTAATAGAAAACCGAATCGATCATATGGGCTAGTGTGAAGCACAGGACGATTGCTTGCACCTGGTCCTCTGAATTGGTTACCTTTACTACTGCCATCTACTGTGGTTACCTTTACTACTGCCATCTACTGTGGTTACCTTTATTACTGCCATCTACTGTGGTTACCTTTATTACTGCCATCTACTGTGGTTACCTTTATTACTGCCATCTACTGTGGTTACCTTTACTACTGCCATCTACTGTGGTTACCTTTATTACTGCCATCTACTGTGGTTACCTTTACTACTGCCATCTACTGTGGTTACCTTTATTACTGCCATCTACTGTGGTTACCTTTATTACTGCCATCTACTGTGGTTACATTTATTACTGCCATCTACTGTGAATTTCTGTGCAATTAACACTTTTTTGAAGAAGGAGCTCTGCAGAATTCAACACTTTTGAGATACGACTGCACTGACCGATCAATCTGATTTATATTCAACTTTATTTGTTTAAATTTGTGCGTTCCTCCCTACTCTGAGATGACTCCTCCAGACGCGCAGGCTTTGAAAACTGTGCATCGTATGAAAAAACAGTATGGTGGTCACAGATGTTAAAAACATCGCTGATTCAAACCAGTCTGAGGATGACTAATTTCAGCCACTGTTTTTAAATAAGATGGGACCTACAGTATTGAAACTTCCTGCAGACAGCCTTCAGCTTTTGTCAGATCGCTCAACTATAATAAACCTATAACCTTTACTGAAGCTTCCGTCATGAACATTTGATATCCCATGCAATCGATGCAATAAACGGTCATTAGATCATGCCACATCTTCATATCTTTCCTCTCAACCTTCCTGTATGGAAAGTATACTAAAAAACAGACCATCCGTGGAGAACTTCCTCAATTTCCCGGCTGTTGTGCATGCCTTTTCCTCATCTCTTTCTCCCCAGAGCTCTGAACATCCTAACCACCACAGTGACCCACTGAATATCTCAAAGCAGCATATCTTCCCCACGCTGTAATTAAGGCTGGGTAACATTTCAAGGGACTT
The DNA here is from genome assembly GCA_016801175.1 of Esox masquinongy. NCBI lineage: Eukaryota > Metazoa > Chordata > Actinopteri > Esociformes > Esocidae > Esox > Esox masquinongy. The sequence goes on from JACXGI010001559.1 coordinate 31,500, forward strand.
GCTCACTTGAAAGCTCTGACTTCTTTTTGAAAGAATATACGGCCTGTCTTGTGGCTCTCAGAACCAACAGGGAGATGAAAGGTTAAAGCCAATAATGGGGTTGTTGTCAGAGTGAACTTGTCAGGGTAAGCTACGTGTAGTTGTGACATCATTAAGGGGTTCCACCAACAGAAGGAAGCTACATCTACCCAGCCGAAACTATTGCTATGAGGTATGACATTTTCTTATACCGTCAAATGGTATTAGCTGACCTGAAAGGTATTTACAGAAATGTTATTTAGTAAACACACAGCCTCGGGCGGAAGGCCGACACAGCCTCGGGCGGAAGGCCGACACAGCCTCGGGCGGAAGGACCACTTGAGGCAGCTGATGTGGCTTTATGCATCAATCATATAGAGACCATTCTCATGTCCTCCATCACTGTCTATAAGACATTTGTTCCCACATCAATCCACTTCCTCTACATCAATCCGATGTAAACTAAATTGCTGCACTATACTGCACTCAAGACCCATCTCCCTGTGTCTAGAAATACTGTAGTGAAACTGTCAATGTGTACAGCAACTTTAAACTCATATACACTTACTGCTGATATCCCATTCTAACATGCCAGCTATGACCAGTTATATATATATATATATATATTAAACAAAGTCAAAACATAGTTGTACTCATAAGTTTGCATACCCCGGCAGAAATTGTGACATTTTGGCATTGATTTCGAAAATATGACTGATCATGCAAAAAATCACTATCCTTTTATTTAAGGATAGTGATCATATGAAGCCATTTATTATCACATAGTTGTTTGGCACCTTTTTAAATCATAATGATAACAGAAATCACCCAAATGGACCTAATCAAATGTTTACATACCCTTGAATGTTTGGCCTTGTTACAGACACACAGGGTGACACAAACAGGTGAAAATGGCAATTAAAGGTGAATTTCCCACACCTGTGGCTTTTTAAATTGCAATTAGTGTCTGGGTATAAATAGTCAATGAGTTTGTTACCTCTCACGTGGATGCACTGAGCAGATAGAGCTAGATACTGAGCCATGGAGAGCAGAAAAGAACTGTCAAAAGACCTGCGTAACAAGGTAATGGAACTTTATAAAGATGGAAAAGGATATAACAAGATATCCAAAGCCTTGCAAATCCCAGTCAGTACTGTTCAATCACTTATTAAGAAGTGGAAAATTCAGGGATATCTTGATACCAAGCCAAGGTCAGGTAGACCAAGAAAGATTTCAGCCAAAACTGCCAGAAGAATTGTTTAGGATACAAAGAAAAACCCACAGGTAACCTAAGGAGAAATACAGGCTGCTCTGGAAAAAGTGCGGTTGTTTCAAGAAACACAATACGATGATACCTGAACAAAAATGAGCTGCATGGTCGAGTTGCCAGAAAGAAGCCTTTACTGCACCAATGCCACAAAAAAGCCTGTTTATAATATGCCTGACAACACTTTGACAAGCCTCACAGCTTCTGGCACACTAATTTGGAGTGACGAGACCAAAATAGAACTTCATGGTCACAACCATAAGCGCTATGTTTGGAGAGGGGTCAACAAGGCCTATAGTGAACAGAATACCATCCCTACTGTGAAGCATGGTGGTGGCTCACTGATGTTTTGGGGGTGTGTGAGCTCTACAGGCACGGGGAATCTTGTGAAAATTGATGGCAAGATGAAATACTGGCAGACAATTTGCATTCTTCTGCACGAAAGCTGCGCATGGGACGCTCTTGGACTTTCCAATAAGACAATGACCCTAAGCACAAGGCCAAGTTGACCCTCCAGTGGTTACAGCAGAAAAGGTGAAGGTTCTGGAGTGGCCATCACAGTCTCCTGACCTTAATATCAAACGAGCGGTTCATGCAAGACAACCAAGACATTGCATGACCTGGAGGCATTTTGCCGAGACGAATGGGCAGCTATACCACCTGCAAGAATTCAGGGCCTCATATACAACTATTACAAAAGACTGCACGCTGTCACTGATGCTAAAGGGGGCAATACACAGTATTAAGAACTAAGGGTATGCAGACTTTTGAACAGGGGTCAGTTCATTTTTTTCTTTGTTGCCATGTTTTGTTTTATGATTGTGCCATTCTGTTATGACCTACAGTAGAATGTGAATCCCATAAGAAATAAGACATGTTTTTTTTGCCTGCTTTTTTTTCTCTTTACAAATGGTACATATATTACCTATTCTCCAAGGGTATGCAAACTTTTGTGCACAACAGTATGTATATACTGTGTGTGTGTGTGTGTACATTAAAAATCACTATACATTAAAATAGATTCTGATAAAATATAACAACACCTGGTAATATAAACGATAATGCCTGGTAACTCTACCATCAGCTAAAAACAATGGGCATGAGATCACCAGCACTGGATAACTGAGTCAAAAAGCATTGCCTCAATTCAGTTTGCTTGAGTACCACACATCCCACAGATCTTAAACCGATAGAGTATCTTTGGGATGAGATGGAACAGGCTGTTCAAAGTATGCTGCAGTACAGCCTCCCAATGTATAGAAACTGTGATGCCATGATGTCAGCACTAACCAACATTGTTATGAAATGTTTCCAACCTTCTAGAATCCATGTCCTGAAAAATTCTCTGGAGGCAAAGGGGTTCAACCCAGTACTAGATTGTTGTACTGTACATAAAACGGAATACTTGTGCAAATACTGAAATTCCTGAAATACTATTGGGCTTCGTCCACAAATGAATGAAGATGCAACAACAAAGGAATATACTTTAAACATTGTACAACAAAAGTAAAAGAACAATAATATTATGTACCCTGCGGATGAGGTGGCATGCTACTTACAGTATTTAGGTGCAGTTCAAGTAAGTTAATCCTGGGGGGTGAAAGCTAATGGCACGCAATACCTCAGCGGATGATGGCCCATAGAGGGAGGGTCTGACTTTTAGCACCGCCTTTCCACTTTGAAGACATCGCATGTCTTGCATGCCTCACATTGAAGACAAATCCTTGAAGAAGGCGTGAATAACTTGTGCAATGAAGAGATGAGGAAGTAGCCTGATCTGTAGGACTAGGACTCCTTTGCGGTATAGAGTTACTACCAGTAGTATTGCTATAATATTGGTTCATCACAATAGGTTCTGATGATGAGGAAGCGCTTATATTCAGGGCTCCTGTGTTATTACGGAAACCGATCTTAATGAGTTAGGTGACGCTCTCTTTTCAGAAGACATATGCACACCAACTTTTCATTTATTTGCCTAATGGTCCAACAACTACTGTACACTGCCTTTGGAAATGATTCAGACCCCTTCATTTTCTCCACATGTTGTGTTTTAGACTACTACACACAAAACCACAATGACAAAACAGAAAATCATTTTTAAAAATTTGGGTCAATTTATTGAAAATTAACTGATATCTCTTGTACATTAAGTATTAAGACACTTTATTCAGTACTTTTTAGAAGTGCCCTTGGCAGCCCAGCAATCACAACTTCATGTCTTCTGGGGAATGCCTCTAACAGCTTTGCACACCTTGATTTGGACAGTTTCTGCCATTTTTCCTTTCTTCTCAAGCTCGGTTGTATTGGATGGGGAGCCTCGATAAACTGCGATCTTCAAGTCTACCCACAGGTGTTCAGTGAGGTTCAAGTCCGGGCTCTAGCTGAGTCACTCAATTACATTTACAGAGTTGTCCCAAAGCTACTCAAAGTTATCTTGGCTGTGTGCTTTGGGTTGTTGTTGTGCTGAAAGAAGAATATTTGCACCAGTCTGAGGTCCTGTGTGTTCTGGATGAAGTTTTCTTCAAAGACGACTCTGTATTTTGCACCGTTAATTCTTCCCCTTAATCCTGACCAGTTTTGCAGTTCTGCCACTATGAAGGATCCCCACAGCATGACGCTCCAACCACCATGCTTCACCGTAGGGATGGTATTAACCAGGTGATGAGTGGTACCTCATTTTCGCCAGACATAGTGCTTGGCATCAGACCAGCAAATCTTTTTCCTAATGTTCTGAGAGTTCATCAGATAGCTGGTCATATGCCTTTTCTGCCTTCTAGACATTTGAGCATGATTGATGGAGTGCTGCAGAGATGGTTGACCTGGTAGGTTCTCCCATCTCCACAGAGAAACCCTGAGTGTCATAGCAAAGGGTATGAATATTTTTGTACATTAAATATTTTCAATAAATTGCTAAACATTTCTAAAAACGTGTTTCTGCTTTGTTAAGGGGTCAGAATACTTTTTGAAGCCGATGAATATGCTGCCCAATAGAAGCCTAATGACTATTTAAAAGAAGTTACCTTACATGAGCCTACAAATTACTTTGCATGCCCAAAACAATGACAAAACACTTAGTGACTCTGAAAGCCCCCGCCCAAAAACTTGTGAAAAACATGGCTTCAATTTGAGTGAGAAACTTTTGTTGTAAGGTCATAACTGAATACAAAGTCTAAATAGGATAATACTGAATGTCATCTGTTTTTAGGAGTTACCTCTAACTCCTTTTTAGGAATTACCCTTCCAGTTTCCTCACTCTTGTCTACTAGCAGGTTGAGGAAAGGCATAGTCAAGTAAACTGACAGTTTAAGTTCAACTATACTTCAACTGAGGAAACATTCTACCTTTACATCTAAAAACATAAACATCCTTTTGCACTAAGGTTTAACGTTTACTAATATCAGATATACCTTTATAGTAGGTTCTGCGGTTTTAAAAGAAGGGATTAAAATTATTTATGTATTTTAATCCCTTGTCATGAAAGCTCATTACTTGAACCTGGCCAGTCACTGGAAGGTGAGCAAGCTTCTGGGAACTGAAGGAAAAGTGCATAAGTAGTGTGGCAGATGTTCTTTAATGAGTCCTAAAGATGCGCCTGACCGTCCTGGATTTTAAACCCCTTTTATACTTTGTGTGTTTGTACAACAGGGTTGTCCCATAGTTGCATTTATTAATTCCAACGATTAGTCTGCGTGATTAACTGAGGTCTGAGCTTGATACAGGCAGATCCCAAAGGGTTCTGGGGAGGGGTTTTCTTTGCACAAAAACGGCTGTAAAGTCTGAATAGTGAGCTACAAATTGTAAATGTCCATCAATGAAAAGCTGACTCGCTACTACTGTACATGTAATCAGCTAAATGATATAGAGCTTAACACTGAAAATCATGGAATATCCCAGGATGTAAATCTGTACCAACCTCACATAATTGCGGACACACACTCCACAGTTGTCACTGATTAATGCATATTCATTTCAGGCAACTGTTCCTGCACTTATAGCATTCTTGTAAATATATGTTTTTTGATCTGGTTTGTGTTTAGCTGCCCTCTTTTAACTGACAATTGGATCTTTATGCCTTTGTTTTTCTACCTTGAGCTCTGGAGGCCCTTAAATTAGTGAAGGTTTTTTACTGGGTTCCCAGGGTCTCATACTGTGAATAAATCACCATGTAGAGAATAACAAGTACTGTTAAGGCAGATATTGTTTTAGCAATTGTTTTATTTTGAACTAACACTGAATACTAAATGATATCAAACGATAACCTACATATTGTCATATAATATTGTTATATACTGAACACAAGCATGGTACAGCAGTTTTGATTTTCTTTTGTTTGTCAGAATAGTCTCTGATTGGAATAAATGAAGCCATTTCTGAAAGATTGCTGGGTTGGAGTCAATTATTAATTGACATTCTAATTTGAATTGGCTACCCCACAGGAACAAGTTTAAATTGAAAGAAGAATAAATGGAATCCAAACCAACTGAAATTGTTCTAAGCCACTCATAACTTCGAAGAATACAGATATAATTTCAAATATTCAATTTGAAGATGTCAAACAGAATTTTGCCTTAATCATTTTATGCTGCTCCTTCCAATTTTTTAATATTTAGACCTAATACATTTTTTAGAAATTTAACATGAAAGAAATTATTAATTACAATAATAACATCCATTGTATTTCAGTGATTTTTTTTAATGTAAGTTCTTTCATTTAAATCAATATTCTGCTTCATGAGGAGTGTGTCAATTAAAGTGTAAGTATTGAATTGAAAAAACAAGTATATATAGCCGACTCAATTTAGAATTGGCCCCAATAGCAACAGACGGTGGAGTTCAGCCCTCCAGTCAGTCTACATGGGTTTGATAAATGTCCCCCTGTGTAAAATGGAAGTATACAGTATTCCTTAATAAATAAGCTCTGTTATATACATACACAATCATATGTTGAAACTGGACAACAAAACAGACATCTCCCTGCTGTAGATGGTTTACCAGGTCTCTGCAGTCAACTCTGAAGAGAAATTCCAATGAAAAATGTGTCTGACTAGAAGCAATTTTACATGATGTTATCCATGCTGTAAAAAGGATGAGACACTGACCTTGGTGCCCAAAATATGATATCCAAAACAGATTGGGGAATAAATCTATAAAATGACTTGTTGGTACCGGTACCTGCTGAAATTATGACATGTTTTGTAAAGCAAAAAAGATAAATGCTAAAAAACCCAATATGTCATGCGTTTGAAAGAGAAAAGAAACATGGAGGAATGTTGTTTAGCTCAGGATGCTTTACAGCATTGGGACAGTGCTCCGGTTATCTTGTTCTCTCTGGGTGGCTCCATCTTGAAAAAGGCATGGGCATGGATTTCCTATAGGCTGTTCCTCAGCCGAATTATTCCTTTGCTATACAAGGACGCTTGAACTCAAATAAATGGAGGCTTATGGTATAGGCTCCAGGGACAATTCATGAACATAACAGCCTGATTAATTCCATACAACACCCTGTCGCTGATCACGATAACTGCAAAGTTCCCATGGTTCATTATCTTCCCCATTGACTGTAATACTACGACAAGGACTGATCATTACTAATGGATATATTGCACTTTAAATCGTTGGAACACATTATTTCTCTAATGTCGATATGATTCTTGTACTATATAACTAAGCAATGTAGATGAGAGTTCATCTTTCACGGCATCTTACAAGGCTGTTGATTTGGGCCCAAGTCTTGGTTCAGACGAGGGTGGCTCACCTTCTGCAATCTGCCTGCATGGGAACCATCCATCACAGTGTGTCAGGACTCTGGGGGCCCGGTGGGCAGTTGTGCTGCACACTCCCCTTGGAAAAGGATGTTTGTGTTGACTGTACATTTTCTCTACAAGTGTTTCCTGGTTTGCTCTGAGAACCTGCTTTTTTTTATATAGAAAGGGGTAGGTTACTCCCTGTGGACACTAAACTACATCAGTAGAATAGCAAACTCCCTCATCCATAGTTTCTTAGTTTGAGGCAATGAAGTGGTTATTGTAGGGCCCTTGCCAGGATTGGGAATAACATGTTATACAATATACATAATTAATGCATAATGCTCATATTTACCCCAGTTATTTCTCTTTACTGTAGCTGTACAAACATGCTAATATTATGGTAACTTGGGAAAGAGTTCATCTCAACGTATTTTGCATCTTGCATCGAAATGCACCTTGGTTAAGCTATTCATGAACCTCTAGAAACTTTCTAAAACAGGACCTCCACGCTCAATCATCTTTCCTTCAGTCAAACAGTGAGGATCCTCTCTCAGGGCCAGCCCAGCCTTGCCCGGTGTTGCAGGTTGGATGCCAAACCCATCAACTTGCTCCAGCCAGGGCCAGATAAATCACCTTGTGATAACAGAAGTCAACAGGTAAGAAGAGCTGAGCTACCTTCTGTAAATCTCCTGCCCTGCTGTCCACTCAACGTCCACTTTGGCGTGGGGAGCAGCTCGTAATGGGCTCTTCCTCTGGAGTTGCCCTCCCTCTCACACTACACCACCTACCCAACCCTCTAATTTAGGGCTGTGAGAAATGTTCAGGTGTCTCGTCCCATTGTACCCCCCTCTTTCCATTTTTAAGCAAGATTTTAAGGGGATTCTGTTTGGTCACTGTAATGTGTTGTTATATCTGTCCCACTGTTTTTATAAAACTTTTTTTTTTATTTTTTTTTTTACATTTGCTAGGCCTCCTAAACATGAGGCCTACAAAACAAAGGATATCTCCATTTTTGTCATTGGGCAGAAAGTCAAATCAAAAATACTGCCAATAATATGAAATAATTTGCTATTCCTTATTACACTTTATTCAAAGGTGGTTTACTGAAATTGTCATATCATACCCAAAGATGGCCTCTTGCTTTTTTTCCCCAGTAGCATGACTAATCAGCAGTTAAACCAGCCCCTAACATGAAGCCCTCAACAGTGTAGGGATGATAGATGTATACAGTGTTGGATCCTTTGGCAGATTTTTCAGTCATCTTTCCAGGCCAAGGTTGCTGGGAGTACAGTCCCCTTGGGCCAACCTGCTATGGATCTGCACTTGTCTTTAAGGCAGTAGAGCGATACGAAGGCTATAATACTGCCTCCACCAATAAGGGTTTTGGGAGGTCTTTCCAAGCATCCCTGGGTTCTTCTAAATGCTAGTGTAGAGCCTGGGCCAACACCCTTTGGCTAACAAGTTGTCCTGTACATGCAAAAGCAGCCTTCATCTAGGCTCTATGTCAACATTATGAAATACACTTCAGGTCATACCTGGTAGGTACAAATAAACAGTTACTCTGCCTCGGTAGATAATGCTTGAAACAATCAATGGGTTTTTATCGAAATACCTTTCTCCGTCCTCACAAACGTATAGACAACAGTTACACCTGCATTCTGAGTGATCAACCACAGTGCCAGGAAACTTAAAATCGATCCGCTTCCATCGAGACATTTATGGGAGGTTTTCCAGTGTGGTCCCCTGGTTCTCTCTGCAGAAGCTACCACGACTGGAGTTAACACAACCAGCCCATCCTAGCCAGGAGCGTTTGAAGCCCCAGCTGCGGCTGTCTCCTCTGTCCACAGGTGCTAGCAACACCAAAGCAGGTGTTAGCCCAGGAAGAGTAGAAGCTTACGGCAATGTCCCATAAAACACAGATTTTAATAGAAATATTCAATATCTCCTATAAAAAAATGAACATATTGGATTCCAACATATGTGGTCCACGTGAGGATCAATCGCAGCTCTCCTCGGGTGACAGATGTGTTAACGCATAAACAATGAAACACAGTCTAATGCAGGTGAGGAACACTGGGGCTCTTCAATGACTCAGGTTGGAAGACCGCATAATATCCTCTTTTGATTGATACCTCCTATTACTTTTTGGGGATGTTGAATCATGCATGAATTGGATCATGTGGGTTCGTATGCTTCTTGTCATGAGAGAGCCATGTGTAGGTCTGTTAATAGTCGATTTAGCTTTAACACACTGTCCATAAATCAAAAGGCAAAAATCAGAAAAAAAATGGATTGTTGCATTGTGAAAGGGAAGTGTTCATTGGGTGGCAGTCATAGATAGTAAACTGTGAATTACTGTAACTTATTTTTGACGTTTTATTCTGTCACCTCTGGAATTTGTGCATTTACTCATTTACTCTGACTGAAAATAATTTGTGCCATCCCTAACACAATTTTCAGGGGAAATGGAAAGAGAATCTGTGACACGATTTCTGCTTTTGGAAGTGAACAAGACGGCACTCCACCTTAACATTTACTGCATTGGTTAAACAACGTAGGAAAGATCCTCCCCAACAGTCATTTTTTGTTATTCTCATCAATATTTAGATCTACTTACAGTGTTCCTTTAAAGAAAATGCTGCACTTGGCTAAGTAAAATTTTTCGACATGTAATAATATTATACCAAAAAATGGTGGGAACTCAATAGAAAAAATTAGAAACTCAAAAATCAAGAATCTAGTACAACATACTGTCTTAGGAAAGGATATTTCAATGAAACTGAACTGTAAAATACATGTTGCATTAAATGGGTCTCACCATAGAATGTAAATAATTAATAATGGAGACCAAAAATTACTGAAAATATTAACAATGAAAGATGCTTTACTCCCACACATTAAAATGATGCTGCAAGCTGTTCGTTTTAGAATCACTATTTTTAGTCTTGAGCATGTTCTAATAAATCAGAATATCCAAGTTTCCTGGCTGTCTATGGATTTCTCCTAGCCACTGTGCTTTATCATCATACTTGCTTGCTTTGTGGGGTTTTAGGCAAGGTCTCTGTAAAAGCACTTTGTGACAATGTAAAACGCTCTTTATAAAACACACTAGATTGACTGAACAGGTCTTCAATATTTCTCAGTAAGCTGGCACAGCATCATAAGAAAAATATCCTTTTATAATTATTATCTGGAGCACAACCTAAGACCTGAGCTCTCTGTCAAACTGTCATAATGTTAGTTCCTTTTGGCTAGGAAGACTGGCATATTTAGGGAAACAAAGGAAAGACGGGACCTCCCATTTGGCACTATTAAGTAACGATTTATTGTGAGTACAACTCCTCTGATCTTACAAAGTAAGGCAAGCCACTGAATACAGAGACTGAAATAGCTTCTCCTAAACTTGCAGCGATATGCTGGTCTTCTAATAACATGTTCCCTTTCAACACAAGTGGAATAAGGTCCAAAGAGAGATGTACTGTATATTCACCTGAATCATATAGCCTTACTTGCAGAGCATGTCAGTGGTGTTTAGCAGTTTGCTATTGAATCATTACGTAGCTTGTTGCTTTGTTTAATTGTCTGGTCCAAAGCAGACGCGTCCTAATCGTTAGGTCAAAATGTTGACTGGAAGGACTGCCCATTTTGTACAATAGAGTGAGAGCACATTTCCTCCCCAAGCTTTAAGCGATAGCACTGCAGGCATCTCATTTCATCCACTATAGCCCTGTTGACATCCACCACACTCACAAACTGTTTTCACTTTCCGTCAAAAGTGTTGTTTTTTAATGCTCTGACACTAGCTCTTCAAGCTGATCTCTTAAGCAAGTGATGGAAAGGTTCCAAGTCCCACTGCGCAGTGTGTTACAATAGCATTTGGCCAAGGAGGGCCTCAGCAGTCCACCAACAGGTCGCACACAGCTGAAACCAATCATAGCAACACAGCGCCAGCCGTAGTCTGGTGTTTACCTCGGGGTAGGTGATGGGGCAGCTCAGCCCCTTAAAACAGACCGTTCTCCATCAAACACAACATTCTCTATAAATCAGCACTCAGCCAAACACATAATTAGCCACCATGCTGCCAGTGATACTGGCCCACAAAAGGAATATATTAGCTACGATTGTATTTAGAAAAAACAGGTGCATGTTCAAACAGAGGACAGAGTGGCACAATGACTTCTACAAGCACGGCATTGTTGTGTGGAAGATAGGCCGATGAGTACTGGATGTCTGGACACGTATTTGCCACATTTCATGGAAGTTTACATTGATCAGAATGTTTTAACAGACTCCTGATAAGGGACATCATGTTTCCATGGCCTCTCTCTGTTCTGGACAGGAAGCACGTAGGAATTTGATCATACCTGCATCTGTTCAGACCCCATTAGCTGAACATTAGCCATATTGTTGGCATCCTAAAATAGGAGGCTGGGCTTTGTGGTCAAGCTTTGTGTGACCCCACGTGTGCAGCTGAAGAAAGGTCAAGGAGTGGCAAAGAGCAGTGAGGCTGAAGGATCACCGCTCCATCACACAACTGTTGCTTAGTGACTGACCTCAGACTCGCAGGAACAACTGGCATGATTAATGATTCCACTTAAATGATATCTGAACAGTAGTTCCAGGGACACCCGCACCTTGTCTTAAAGATCTCTGCAGACCATACAGTAATTCCTCCCGCAGACGCTTCAGAATGTAGCTGTAAAATTAGATGATTTGATGAGATGTTTGAATTTCATTTGAGAATTGTCTGAGAACTTTGTTTCTATAATGGTGCTTATAGACTAGACAAGTAGATACACATTATTTTAGTCTTTGATTTCGAAAGCTCATTCCCTCACCTAGCCATGCTGATCCAGGTATTCCTGCAACTTTTTTTGTGAAGTAAGTCTTGAATAAATATATACTTTCTAGAGACAGGAATGTTTGTCTATCCAGCGGACTCCTATAGAGCGGTCTAAGAGAAGACAGCTGTGAAACACGTCAGTCTATCTCTGTGTGGGTCCTTATGAGAGGCCCTTAACCCAATCAGTGTGCAGGGGTCAACTCTGCCTTGCCGAATACTGAGCAGGTTTGTGACAGACAAGCTTGACTTGGCAATAATGTGGAGAACATTAACAAGCATTTCTGCTCTTTAAGTTCTGTTCTGAACTTTTCTCCATAACGACAGCAGTCTGTCTCTCGTCCTGTGAATGACAGGCCTCGACTCATCTACCGGGCACAGAACGATTGGTGAAGGTCAAAGGGGGAATGCAGAGACAGATGGTATTAGGGGCCTTAAATTATAAAATGCATCAAGTCTCCAAAAGGAAAACCAGAAGGTTTACATCCCTAGGCAGGTGAGTGGAGACAGAGGGTCACTCTCAATGGGCATTTGCTTGTAATAGGCAGGAAGTCCTTTCTTAGGAAACCCCAGGGAGGGAGTATATAGTACCTCAGCAGACCTGTTTAAAGACAGCAGCCCGGCTCTTCAGATTAGGTTCCCTCTCTCCTGAGCAGCTGTCTCTCCTTTGTTAAGGTAGATTATTTTTCAGCAGTGGGAGCGTCAGGGTGAGGAATACGGGATGTTCACTCCCCTCTGGTTTTGATGGCCTTTGCAGGTCTGGGAATCCAAAGAGAAGGTGGTGGCTCAAAGAATTGGAAAGTGGGAGAGAGAGAGCAAGAGAACTAGACAGAGAAACACGTTGGTGGCTCAAAGAGAGGGAGAGGTTGGGGTGAGAAAGGAGGTCCCAGGAAGCTACAACTGGGAAAGTTATCAGGACACTTGATAGGAGATGTAATGGAACTGTCTTCTCTCCCTTTTCAGGCAGTGCATCTCACTCTCTTCCTATCAGTCCCCCTCTCTCTCATCCTAATGTTTTCCTGCTTTTCCCTCCATGTCCCTCTGCCCCTGTTTCTTCCAGGCCCTGGTATGAGAAAGGGTAGGAGACGTGAGGTGGGCGGTTAGTGTGGATTGCAGTCTCCCTTTACCGGGGGAAGTGGATCTGCGTGTCTGATCCCGGCGTACATAAAGCTGTCAAACACCAGTTGATGGTGATGAACAACCTGGGGTGATCAGGGAGGGTGATGACTGGCCTAAATACACCATAAGGGATGAATGAAGATCGAGTGGGCAGTCCAGGTGTAATATCCTTCAGTCAGTGACAGTGATACAGACTTAAACTGTCATTATACACAGCTAAATCTTCAGTCTTTCCCCAAACCCATTTGTTATTCGCCCTATATAAAATATAGGCATAGTAAAGAACAGGTGCTGGAATAGTCATTAAGTGTAATTAATTGGATGGTGATATAAGTACAAGTCAATTTCTATAAGGAGTATACCAGATTCCCATTAGTGAACCATAATCAGAATGAGTCATTTAGGAGTTAAAACCTGGGTAAATGTCATGGCCCTCCAGCATTGAATGGAACGTCCCCGTTGTAATAATGTTTATCTATGATGTCCAGACATGATCAAGGCTAAGTTTGGCTTGTTTATTTCACTCTGGTTCTCTCTGTAATGGCTCATGGCTCATTACGGCCATATGTTGTTCCGAAACGTGAAGTTCTGGAGCATTCCTCCGTATATTTGCCTTGCTCACGTTGCACCCATTATCTGTTCCACTAACCCCTGTCCATACCGCTGGCTTTTTTTTTTTACCTTTCACATGCTCTCAAACCAGGTCACGAGACAAAGGTGGGCAATGGTGAGTGGAGGGGGGTTGTCAAATGAAGGTCTTTTCCTCGACCCGTCCTGAGGGTAAAGGCCTACCCCTGAGGGCAGTATTCACTTTGCCCCCTTTAAGTGCTACTTGAGCTTCCTTCTCCAGCTGGCCTTTGTTCTGCTGTTGTGAGAACAGGGGCTGCACACAGAGCCTGGGCGCTCTGAGCATGTGTTCTTCTAATTTGCCTTGATAACTGCCAGATGATGAGGCCAGAGACAGGCAGCACGCAGGGGGCCCCTTCCGGCTGCTCTACTACTGCTGGTGTTGGAGGGGACAGGAAGGGGTCCGTCTGCTGGAGTGGGACAGGGAGAAGTCGGGGCTCCTAGAGAGTAGTTCCTGGCAAGATGAGTCCACTTCCTGTGTCATGGGAGCGATCTGAGCCACCTGCTCCTCTGCATCTCGTCCAGACCCAGGCGGACGAGTTGAAAGGTAAAGCAAAGCTCACAAAGTCATCGAAAGGTGAATTCAAACAATCCGTCCCATTCATTTTACAAAGCATTTTTCACATCACCACTTGTATAGATTAAATGTAATGACAGAAGGAAGTACTGTAACCTCATGCACAGAATTTGTTCTACTCAGAAACAAAAGAACAGATGCTTGAAGTTGTTTGTGTAGTTTTTTTTTTTTTACTGCGTATTGTTTTTACTTGCTAGAAAATACTATTTAGGAATTGTATTTCTGTTTAGCACAAACTATTCTGCAGGCCACCCACATATTTATCTTGCCAATTCGCTAATCTAAGTTCTACTACGTTAATGAGGACTGGGAGCAATTTGGAGCATACTGTGGTATCAAAACCATACTGCTACTATTTTAGTCACTTGCCCATGGTCCTATATAGTGCCTACAGCAAATATATTGGGAAAATTGCAACCCTAAATTTGGACCACTCAATAAATTTGTGTGTGTCTGCAAATCCTCTGTTGATTTGATTTCTTCCTGGTTAAAGCTAATATCTGCCATAGACAAAACAGTGCTACTAGGTGCCCCAATCACATTTTGGTGAAGAAACCCACATTCTCTTCGGTTCCATCTTCTGTTCCATTGCGCGCGGAAAATAGTGCAATGACGTCCGAGGGAAACAGCAGTGTTGGTTTGTTTTTAAGTAAAAACTCTTGTCGTTACATCTAAGCATTTCCAAGCTAACAGTTTCTATTAAGATGGTAATATAATGGCTCATTTAGCAATTAGATTGACTTTAAGGACCTATGTAGATATGCAAAAAAGTATTCAAAATGTTTAGTCTTCTTTGGTTATCCAGGTGGCGCAGCGGCCTGAGGGCTTTCCAACAGCACTAAGCCAAACAGCACAGTCTAGGTTCAAACCTTCACGGTGCTGCTAGCTGACGGATGGCTGACTCATTTCAAAGCATGGCCTGAGGAGAGGTGAACAATCATCAGCTGGGATTTTCTGATCATATCACGTTCTGGCCACTCTCTCTGGTAGCCTGGGTACCTGAAAAGCTAGAGGAGATCGTCAGGTGAATGGACCTGTCTTTAAAAGCATTGACCCACGTGACTTGAGAAGAAAACAGGTTAATGGATTCTGAAGGGTGAGCAGAAGATATAAGAATCTGAGGTGAATATAAGCTATGGGAATTGGGTACAGCCGAAAACAGAAGGCGTAACGGGCAAGACATAGCAGTTTCATTGCTATGGATTGTATATACTCAGTTTCTGTCAGCAATTATGTATAAAGGCTCCCTCTTCCTGATGTGCTTATTATTAATTGAATCAAAGAACAGAAACTGATTATCAGCTGGGTTGTAATGACAGCTACAGTATCCAGGGACAGCGAGAATAGAGGGAACAAAATACAATACCTCTTTGATGAATTCCAGTGCTGCCGCCTCAGATTCAGAGAGAATCACCTGATTGAAATCCAGGATGCCGGCTGTCTGTCAAGGCACAGCTGCTGTTTAACGAGCTTTCAAGTAGCCTACACTACCGGTCTTGAGCATGGCATAATCATAAAATAAACACGTGCTTGATAATTTGGCCCATCCTCTCCGCAATAAGGCTTTTAGATCTGTTTATTTTAGATCAGTCACAGACTTATGCAGTCTTAATTTATATTCCTGCTCGTTAGGCCTGATAGCACCATTTGTGTGATGGAAAGGCTGTGAGTGTCCATAAGTCATGAAGATACCATTTCACTCCAGGCTGACCACAATTAGATGCAGCACCTCTCCTCTCTTAGATTCACGGAGCAGGAGAAGGCAGCACTGACATTTCGCAATCAGCGCTGTTATTCTGTGCTAATGCCAATTTCAGGGTTTTGGGAACAGATGTGCACTCACATGACCACATGGTCATAGACTGACTTAGCAGTCATCATGTGTGAATCATTGTAATTATCTTTTTTCCAACACAGGATCTGCGGTTCCTGCGTTTCTTTGATCTGTCCTTCGAGACTAAGGATCCTGACGGTCAGGGCGCAAGTGTGGGATTCTCCACGTCCATTCTTTGCGTAGTTGCTGTAGCTTACACAGCCGCTGATACTCATGTTTTAATACAATGTGTACAGACTGAGCCCTGTTTCGGTTACTGATACATACTTACAACCATCAGAGAAGGCTGTAGCCTACATTTTAAATTAGCCAAAAAAAAAAACATATAGACAGGTGAGAAACTAATGGAAAAACCTAAATAAATTAGTGGAGGAACAAATACAGATGCTTCATGTGTACTGCATGATACAATAAAGCAATTAACATCCTAGCATGCTTTGTGGCACGCATACGCCTGCTGAGCAGGCCCAGTTCGCCTTGATTTTAGATCTAAGAGATCCTAAGAGAGGATCTAAGTGATTTTAATAGATGGTTCATTATTTGGGTCTTTTCCAGGATGACAATGCCCCTATCAACCGACATGTTAGACAGCCCTCTCCACAACCATCAAAATACCAAATCAGGGCAGCAGATAGAGAAAAAAGTTAAGGGAGGGGGATTAAATGCACCATGCTGCCTATAGTGTTTTAGCACCAGATATAGTACGTTTGAGCAAAACCAAATAGTACATTTGAGCAGAAGCTCAGTGAAAAGCACAGATTCACAACAACACTTTTTTCGAAATAAAAATAATCAAATTGACTTAGAAACAGTTTGTGTATACATTCCAATGTATTTGCAAGGACCTTTAGAATAGTTTTTGTTAAAACAGTCCAGCTTAAGTGAATCAAACACCTAGTCTGTCCAGTAAGCTCTACTTCTAGCCTACACTAGAGTTGACTATCTGACACTAAAACCCTTGAACGTCATCACCCGAAAGTGACTGTCTTGGTCAAAGACCATAAAATGATAAATGCATGTCTGATTTTCCACATGAATGACCCCTATGCAGTTTCCACCCACTGTATGATTATGTGAAACCATGACCAGGAAGCAATTTGTTAGGGCTGGGATGTCTAAAGAAGACGAAAGGTCTGCAGGTCAACATCGCAGCCATTTCCACTTACCCCTCTCTCAGGGGTGAAGGCCAGTGTGTTTTGAGTAATAAACTTTCCTTTGTTTTTTTTAAAACTGGAAATCGAGGGAGACACTATATATTTTAATGACCCATAGAACTGCACAAGTTGCATGAACAGGGATCAGGGAATTAAATAGGTGCAATTACTCAAACAAATTCACTGTGTATCATTAATTGCGGTTACTGTGCACAGTTTGTACAGGCATCACACTTCCTCCACCGGCTTGCCTCCTTCCCATAGTGCATCCTGGTGCCATGTGTTCTCCAGGTAAGCGACGCACACGCACCTGGCCATCCACGTGATGTAAAAGGAAACGTGGTTCATCAGACCAGGCCACCTTCTTCCATTGCTTCGTGGTCCAGTTCTGATACTCATGTGCCCATTGTAGGCGCTTTAGGCAGTGGACAGGGGTCAGCATGGCCACCCTGACTGGTCTGCGGCTACGCAGCCCCAATACTCAACAAACTGCGATGCACTGTGTTCTGACACCTTTCTATCAGTACCAGCATTAACTTTTTCAGCAATCTGAGCTACAGTAGCTCGTCTGTTGGATCAGACCACACGGGCCAGCCTTCGCTCCCCACGTGCATCAATGAGCCTTGGCTGTCTGTGACCCTGTCGCTGGTTCATCGCTTTTCCTTCCTTGGACCACTTTTGATAGGTACTGACCACTGCAGACTGGGAACACTGCAGTTTTGGAGATGCTCTGACCCAGTTGTCTAGCCATCACAACTTGGCCCTTGTCATAGTCGCTCAGATCCTTATGCTTGCCCATTTTTCCTGTTTCTAACACATCAACTTTGAGGACAGAATGCTCACTTGCTGCCCAATATATCCCACCCACTGACAGGTGCCATGATAATGACATTATCAGTATTATTCACTTCACCTGTCAGTGGTCATTATGTTATGGCTGATCGGTATATACAGCGAGACATACAGGGGAGGGTGTAGTGGCAGATTGGATGTTAACATTTTCAGATTGAGCTAATGGCTATCGAGCCACCGATTTCTGCTGGTTTTCCTTTAGGTTATGATGGCCAGTTCTGAAGCATGCTTCCACCAGGCAGTGCATGAAATATGGGCGGAAGTGTCTGGGAATGAGATCTACCTAGCAGTGGTTTTTCATTAAGGCCTTTAAGGCTTTCTGTTTATTATTCATGGTTATAATAGGCCTCTCTGTAACAGCATTTTTTCTCCATCAGCTCCTCTTTTAAGTGGCAATACAACCATTATGCCTGACATCTTCAGCTGGCACACGTCATGTCTGGCCACATGGAAGGGTCTAGCTACAGTACAGGAGACTTTATCACTAGGTCAAATAGTGCTCTTGTTTTTTGTAATATGCTTTTTCAATCATCCCTTAGACCTGCCAATATAGTAACAGCCACAAGGGCAGTTTATTAAATAGATTATGCCTTTTGAACCTGGCACCATAAGGTTTATAAGACATACTTCAAACATTTGAGCTGAGCACTTTGAACACGTCTTTTCTATGCAATGACAATTCCTTCCATTCTGGGTGTCTATACAGTTTGTAAATACAGTACATGTTGGCCCGCCATTCACAACCAGTCTACCATACCAGAAACAAGAGGCTGTTGGAGAACAGAATCTATGGACTATACTGTACTGTAGGGCATGAATAGCAGTATTATAGTTAATATGTTTGACTCCAGCAGTATACTCGTTAACATGTCTAACCCCTACATTTTTATAGTTATAATCTATTATTCCTAAAATATGATTTAAGATGTATGACCCCTGGTTAAGACTGTAGGTTCAAATCCTCAGAAGGGATACTCTGATGGTGTTTCACCATCTATACTTTTTGTTAAAGCTGAAGGAAGTAACTTTCAAAACAGGAAGTATTTCAGCCTCATTTTCCCAGAAATTTTTGCCAGGTAATTAGTTATTGCTAATTACTAACAACAGTATGAGGTTATTCTAGGCAGCTAATATTGTCCTTGCTGGCGTTATTAGAAGCTGGTAGTAGTAGCAAAACTTGCAAACAATGTCTGCTGGATAGATGTACAGTCAGTAACTATAGCCATGTCTGCTCTGTCTGTATAGCTAGCCACATTAACACCAATAGGGCAATTACTAACAGTGTGAGGTTAGTTAGGTAGCTAGCGTTTTAGTTAACTTTACTTATTTAACAGAAGAATTGCCACATCAGCTTCGAAGTTTAATGCATGTTGCTCCATGATTTCCATCCATCGTGGATAGGCAGCGGCACCAATGTTCACTCCGAACAGCGTCTATCTTGCCTCTCTTTTACCTGATTGGCTTTCTTTTGATCTAAACCATATTTTCTTAGGTACCGTTACATTCTGAACTCCTTCCATTCTTAATAAAATTGTCTAACGTCTCTCGCTGCTTGATCCACAAAATGAGAGTAGCCACTTCCTTATTTTGTCCAGCCTCAGCTCTTTGTTTGATACGTCAAACGCATCACTTCCTGTGCGCAGGATACAATTTCCCGCCGCTGCGAGAGCCGACCCCTTTTTCCTTAAGCCTCGATTACACCGACGGCGTCAAAACAGAAAGCTTGCAGAACATTTTCTGCAGCTACGCAATTACTCAAAACACATTGATTGTCCACAGATGTTGCATGCTGCTTTTTATAAAATCGAGTGAATCATTTTCGCTGAGCATACCCTGTGTCAAGTAGCTACCTACGTAGGCTGCCAATTATTGGCTAGCTAGCAGATTGCCAACATAACCATATGGTTTTTAGACTTTATGGACATTCATCCCTCTATCAGTCCCATTTCTCATGAAAACTCAACCCAATACAAATTGTGAAAGCAGGTTACATAGCATGGGATTTATTACAAGTCCTTTACTTTAGATTGTTTAGTTCGTAATTCGAGTTACTGTATTAAACACTACAAATCAATTACATTTTTCTTACCGGAGACAAATGACCAGGCGTTCAACTTGACAAATGAAATCACGGTCCTACCATGTGGAACAGTTGATTGTTTTGGCCTTGGTCCTGACGAAAGTAGCTACGAAATTCCTCTCCTAAAAGCCAAAGCTCTTCAATCAGTCGTTGAAAGTTCCCAACCAGTTTTCTCGATCTCAGCCATTGGTCTCATTGTTGAATGAGCCTATCAATACAATCTTGACTATTTAGAATTGTAATAACCTCCAATTTTAGTGGGAGATTATATTATATAGGCTGTCAAACGTGATATGCTTGCACAATACATTTTCTGAAATATGTACTATTAATGGTGTAGTTAGTGAATAACAAAAACATATATGCTAACATTTTTTATAAGAAAAAGTTTGCTATAAGGGCTAAAAAAAGTTTTACATTCACCGTTCGCCACTACTTCCGCTCTGCTTCCACGCATACAATTTGAGGCATACATTGGATTAATCCAACGCATACACAAGACCAAAGGTTCAACAACTGCTTCTGCACTGCAATGCTGCAGGCCAATCGCAGCGTTCCATTTGAAATGAATTAACTTCCGATGTATCACGGCGCATTGACACTGCAGGTCTGATCGAGGCTTTAGGAGCAGTAAACCGTATACAGAGGTTTTTCAGATGCGGGCCTGGGGCCATTTGATATGGTAGGAATTCATCCACAATCCAGATTAATAGAATAGCGATGTGTTAATGCAAAAAACTTACGTACTTCAGCTTTAAGGATTATATGAAATTTACAGCTTTGTTTGTTTTTTTGAAAATGAGTCTGCAGATATACAGGATTATATGAAATTTACAGCTTTGTTTGCTTGTTTAAAAATGAGTCTGCAAATATACAGTGTCAATACGAATAAAGTTATGTTTTTCAAGGAGGTCTAAAATATCTACTGTCCCTTTATGTTTATAATCGGAAGTTAAAACAGACTAGAATTCATATACACGACAAGGCACACCATCCATCATAGGTATTCACATTACTTAAGGATTAAGGCTGACATTTTCTTGGTAACAGTGCCAATTTGTGCCAAGGTCAAAGGTCACAATAGAAAGAGCCAGACAGTGTAGACTCATTACAGAACATGGGTACCATCACTTTGATGTCCCACCCGAAATGGAATCCCCCAATGATTACACAGGAGGCTGGGAAGACTTGGACCTAAAACACAGGAGAATTTAAAGAGCAGGAACACAGGCCTATATAGTCATTAAAGAGTGAATTAGGAGTAATCTTTTTCACATGTGCTTGAGGCTAACTGTAAGATACATGAAAAACAATTGATACCCTACCTTGAATATGCCATTGATGCTCTGGCTTTTAACTATTTTACAGTTAAAGCTGTATTATCTGCTGACTGCATACTGTACGCTTCAATCCTGTTATACAGGCAGGATGGCTGCTATATCATTTGCTATATTAGCAATTTCATATAAAGCAGCTAATCCATCATTCAAAGATGAAGAACATGTGCCTGCAGTATAAAGATGAAATGGGTTAAAATGTATTAATACATAGATTTTTTTTAATAACAAAAAGCCCAGAATGTTTTTTGTGAAACTGAGACAAAGACTGAGCAGCTTCAATTAAACTAATAACTTACAATTGTTCTGGTAAAGGTCCATGTGGTAAAAGCATGGATTATCCATCTGTTGCTGCTGTAATTTACAACAACTTGTCACAGGGCCCTTCGAAAGACGCAGTGTAACTTTGACAGAAGACAGTGTAGAACTTCAAAAGAGACAATTAGCCATCCTACAGTGGGCCACTCCTTAGGAGGAGACTGTGAAACCAGCTGCTCTTCATCTGAGAGGGACTTTGCTACTCCCATAGTTTCTCCTTTTAAATACAGGTTTTTGTGGCATATCAATCAGAATTCAAAGTGGTATTACATGGACATTATACTGTGGCTTTAAGGGCATGAATAAGAACTGCACACCTAGATATTTTGCAAACTTTAGGTGCTGGAGGAAATACTGAAATATGGTTTCTGACTTGGATAAAATGACAAATGATGCTCAAAGCCAAAATTAATAGTCAGAGAGACTGACTTCTGGGTTTTTCTTGAGTGTTTGTACATTTACTTGGGCACAACAGTAACAGTTGCTTTTTGTAGATATTGTTCTAATAAATTGTACACTGCTCAAAAAAATTAAGGGAACACGTAATCATCACAGTATAACACCAAGTCAATTAAACTTTAGAGATATCAATCTGTCCAGTTAGGAAGCCTAAGCGATTGTGAATCAATGTCACCTGTTTTGGTGCAAATGAAATTGACAACAGGTGTATTCGAGAGGCAACAGTAAGACAACCCCGAAAAAGGGAATGGTTTTGCAGGTGGAGGCCACAGACAATTGCTCTCTTTCTTATCCTTACTGACTGATTCTTCTCTAGTTTTGCATTTTACTAGTGTCCTTGTCACTACTGGTAGTATGAGGTGGTACCTGCAACCCATTCCAGTTGTACAGGCAGTCCAGCTCCTCTAGGATGGTACATTTATACGTGCCGTCGCAAGAAGGTTTGCTGTGTCTCCCAGTACTGTCTCAAGAACATGGAGGAGATACCAGGAGACGAGCCATTGCACAAGGAAAGCTGGACAGGGCTGTAGAAGGGCATCAACCCAGCAGCATGACCAGTATCTGCTCCTTTGTGTGAGGAGGAACAGGAGGAGCACTGCCAGAGCCCTACAAAATGACCTCCAGCGGGCTACTGGTGTGAAATGTTTCTGACCAAACTCTCAGAAACAGACTCCGTGAGGATGGCATGAGTGGGACCTGTGCTCACAGCCCAGCACCGTGCAGCTCGATTGGCATTCGCCAGGCAGTACCCTGACTGCGGTTAAGTACCGGGATGAAATCCTCAGACCCATCGTCAGACCTTACGCTGGTGCAATGGGCCCTGGGTTCCTCCTGGTGTAGGACAATGCCCGGCCTCATGTGGCCAGAGTGTGTAGGCAGTTCCTGGATGACAAAGGCATTGATGCCATTGACTGGCCCTCACATTCCCCAGACCTGATTCCAATTGATAACCTCTGGGACATTATGTATCGGTGCATCCGACGCCGCCAAGTAGCGCCACAGACTGTCCAGGAGCTCAATGATGCCCTGATCCAGGTCTGGGAGGAGATCCCCCAGGAACCAATCTGCCATCTCATCAGGAGCATGCCCAGATGTTGTCGGGAGTACATACAGGCACGTGGGGGCCATACACGTCTGAGTCACTTTGAGTTAAGTTGGAACAGCCTGTGATTTCAATTGTTTACTTTGATTTTTGGTGCGAGTTTGAATCCAGCCCTCAATCGGTTGGTGATTTTGGGTTCCATTGACCATTATTACGTCATTTTGTTCTCAACGAATTACATAATGTACAGTAAAGGTTTTGAAATTCAATATATTTCGTTCATCGAGACCTGATGGGTGATTTAAGTGTTCCCTTAATTTTTTTGAGCACTGTATTTTCACTTAGACATTGTGGATTATGTTGCTAGTTTGAAAATGTTTGAAAGCTAGCTAACTTAAAATCAGCACATTTTGCTTAAATGTCAATGGCTGAATTGTTATCCAGCAGGAAAAGCACTTTTACAAATTCACTTACTGACAAATTCAAAATTTCAAGGCAGCATTTTACTTTGTAACTAGACATCACAAAGTCAAGAGCGTATGTTTGTTCGACCAGAATGAAGTAAAGTGGATTCAAATGAGGGGATGTACATTAGAAGTGTTGATTCTGCGGATTGATCTGGGCGGTAAGTATTGTAAGCCTAAAAGTTTTACAATCGGCTGTATACAGACCACTCCTAACAGTGACTTAAATAGAAGGTGATATGGCTCTTTCAAACAATTTGAAGCATTTCTATCAGCAGGATATCCCCATTATCAACACAAGGGCTACGGAAACCCGTTGTTTGTACACTGCTTTGTACACAGAGAATTATAGTCGTGCTGTGCGTCATTTTACTAGGTCTCTTTGGCCTTTTGTCCTTACTCTTACTCCAAAATATGTTGTTGCAATTATCCAACGTCAATCTCTTCATTCACTAACACAAGCATTAACCAATTTTCTATTTCAGGACAATGAGATGGTCATTCCAAGGACACAATTGGAGGCTACTTCCTAATGGATTATTCCGCAATACACTTATCAGATAGGACAGCGAGTGCCTCCCTCCCAAACCCCTGTGTTTGTGTCTGCGTTGTAAGCTATACATTAAACTCAAGCAAAGACAACATCTCCTTTTACATTTAAATTTCCTGAGGCTAACTCTTTGAAGAGAACCAAAACATACTTTGAACTTAACCTGATGAACTTGATAGATGTTCATTAGGCTTACCCTTTCATCTCTTTAAGGAAAACATGGTTTGAAATGTGTAGCTGTCAGACTTTTTTTGCAATTATAGGCAATTCTGTGACAATGGAATGCTAACCTGCCTGCAGTTCTATAAAACAAAAACAAAATTGAAAATCATCATAGCTACTTTCTTTGCCTGCGTGAACTTCCATCTCCTAATAAGTCTCCATTTAAAACATAAATCACCCTAATGTTAACAAAATTAAAGATCTAAAACTACGATCACTTCAAATTTTGGTGAATGGACCTCTGGTTTCCATTGGAAAGGGACAACATAGAGACAGAATACAAAAGCACAACTGCAAATTGTGACACTTATATAAACATATAGAAAGTTGGTCCCTGTTCACTTCAAATAACTCACAATTGTCCCTAAAATAAGTTGAAATTGACCAAAGTACCTGTGCTCCATAATTATTTCACATTTAATAATACAGAACCTTTTATTCAGAACTTAATACACAAGACAAAATTATTGTAACCCTACACTCAATATTTGGTAACACAGGCTTTGGTTAAAATAACTGCATTTTATAGCCAAGAATGAGCCTCCTGCACCTCTGTACTAGCAGTCTGACCCACTGTTCTGGTGCAAACAGATTTATTTGAAGAGTACCTTCTCCCAACTGTCCTTTCAAGTTTCTCCACAGGTTTTCAATGGGATTAAGATCTGGAATTATTGTTGGCCACTTCAAAACAGTCAGCATTTTGTCTTGAACCATTCCAAAGTGGTTTTCTCCTTGGTATTCTCTTGATTTCATGATGATTTCCAGTGCCAGAAGCAGCAAAGCAACCCCAAAATATCACTGAACCTCCATGTTCAACTGTGGGGAAGGTGTTATTTTCCTTTTAAAGTTTTATTTTGGGTTAGTTTTTATTTTGAGAATCCCAATTAGCATCTTTAAATGTTCTATAGTATGTTAATAATATTACCATCTGTTGATAAGCAACTGCTTTCTGAGGTTAAGGTTATAGTTAGGTTTAGAATAAGGGTTAGGATTAATGTAGTCTTGAAGGAGTCTTGAAGGGGTTCCAACATATGTTGAGCACTTGGCTGCTTTTCCTTCACGCTACGGTCCAACATCCCAAACCAACTCAAGTGGGTTGAGGTCAGGTGATTGTGAAGGCCACCAGCATATGGTGTTCGTAACACCAGATCTGTTGACATATAAATTGCAAATGTATTCAAACTTCTTGGCTGTTATGTACAACTTTACACTGGTTCTTTCTGCAGAACATAACAGACGCTGCTGGAAATATCATTTGCTGGGTCATCAATAGGACACCATAAAAGTGCCCCTCGTAAGTATTATTCTCATTTAAAACAACACAATGGAACTGATCGCGTTGAACTCACTTTGAAATTACCCATAGGTGAAGGAAAGGCTCCCTATGAAACCCCCCTGCCTGAAGAAATAGCCAATTTTTCAGGGGCTCTTAAGGCATATTTTTGGCTAAAAAGCAAATATAAAGGCTTTACATGTTATATCTACAAGGGCTGGACAAAAAAACAGAAGCATCATTTGGAAAAGAACAGTTAATTTCAAGTAACTAAATCTCAAACGCTAATGCAGAAGTAACATTAGGTTGAGTGCCAATTAGCAGTACACGTTTCATCTATAAAAGAGGTCTGACAATTAACACTTTGATATTTAAGTTTTCAAAAATGTTCGAGAATGCTCATTAATGACAACCATGCAACGTTGTAGGGACTAGTAAAATAATATTCATTAGAAGGTCCTAAAAAAACAGATTGAAATGGTCCACAGTGAAGTCCGGAAAAATACACAAACGTTCCCCAGAGAGCGTTACCTTGGGACCATGTCCCCTTCACCATCAGGAAAAGTTCCACAGATACTGCCTCACCAAAACACTTCAAGGAACCTAATGGGAACGCTGCCAAATGTTCTTAAAACGTTCCCTTTTTATAGGGGTTGGGGCTTTTGCCTCTAATGTCTTTACCTTAAACATTCACCAAATCAATGCAATAGGCACTTAGACTGTCATTTAAAAATAATCAAATGCTCCAGACAAAATGACCACCCACTAATGTCTGTGATGTTCATTAATGGAATGTACCACACCTGAGTCAACAGAGCAGTCTACTGGCATAATTAGACGGGTTTAGCCGTCAGACTCTAGTCAACTATGACATTGCTGCAATTACTCCTCATTGACATTCATTTTATGGAACAGAATGGTTCAATCCCCACAGAGCAGTTGGAAGCATCTGTCCTTCAAGACTTCAGCAAGGACTCTCATGTGTCCCATTTGTACAGAAGGATTGCACGGTCCGAGACCAGTTCTGATGGTTGTCAGAGGTCCTGTTAGCATGCACAGAGATGTCACAGTAGGGCTTTGTATTTGAAGCATTCAGTGTCCATTCACCATGAAATCCACATAGGCCTTTTGGAGACAAGCTATCATGTATTTACATCTGCAATTGTACATGTTTAGATGTTGCCTTAAAATGTAGACTGCAGCATATCATGGTCTCTGTAATATAATGTTGATGCCAGTACTACACACTGTTGTTCAGGATTTCCATTCCTTCATTCGCCTGTATCAGTAGAGCAACTCCACAAGTAATTCATTTCCAACCAGAGCTGCTCACAGCCTCTGCAGTTTCACACATTGTTTAGGAATGGCGAGAACCATAAAACACGAAGTAGACATTCTGGCCACCACTGACTTCTGTCAATGAGATGCGACACAGTATCCCCAGGGTTTTGTGAAATAGACACAAATTGCCTATTAGAAATTTGTGACATGCACACGAGAATGACCTTTTTGTACAGGACACAGTTTTCTTGTCCTTGTGTTGGAGGAAAGGTATGTCAACTTTCAACCAGGAAGCAGGCGGAGTTTGCATCAGAACAGGCTTGCCAGAACATTAGAACTTGTTCTTTAATTCCGTGCCTTATCCCTTACTCTTACCATAACCCTATCCTTAAACCTTATCTGACATTTATTGCATACATTTCCTTCCTCAGAAACATAGTGTCCTGTACACAAATGTCTTCATTCCGTGCAGATCAGAACAAATTGTGTCCTGTAAACAAAAAGGCCTTGTGTCACACCTTCCTTATAAGCAATTGGGTCAATTTCATCTATTTCAAAAACCTGTGATAGTGTCTGTGAAATGATGTCTGCCATTGTTTAGGGCATTACTAGGCAGAAACTTTGACCCCTAACATGCTCTTCACCCCTCCCCATACTGTCCCAGCCTCGCTCCCTATCCACTAAACAGAGTGATGGAGGTCCATGCCAAGGGTGAGGAAATAACAACAGAGCCCTGTGCTGGATGAAAGGGTATGTTCTCGATTTATTGTGCTAACCCAGAGGGAATCAAACCCCTGCACCCCTCCGTCCACACAGAGGAGCCAGGGTGTGGTTCAGTGACCGGACAGGCGCAGAGGGCACCTTAGAGGCTCAGTCATCCTCGGGATTGTGCCAGTCGTCTCAGACCACTTCCTCGTTGATCTGTACCTGCAGAAAGATGTCACGCCAAAGCATGCTGTGACCTGTAGACAGACGTTCTCAGCAGTGTTCTTCCGGAAATCTCTATGCAATGCTGAGTTTTTTTTTTTTTTTACAGACAGTAAACTGGAGCAGACCTAATAATCTGAACTTCCCAACCTAAACACTCTAAAAGGTTTCCTCGGCTGTCCGAATGGGGGAACCCTTTTTTTGTTTCAGGTAGAACACTTTCTGGTTCCCAATAGAATATGTGCACTACATGAAACACAAATTGTTTGCACCAAAATTGTTTGACCATCTGCAACAAAAAAGTGTTTTTCACTGGAAAAAACAGTTGTCACTTCATACAGCCAAAGAACGAGTGTAAAGATGACCATGAGATGTTTTACTCTGGATGTCCCAGCCATGATTGAATTGACAGTGGGATAGAGAGAGAAGGGAGGAAAGTGTTGTGCAGTATTTGCTAATACCATGGCTAAAGTAACTAACGTAGTACAGGTTTTTTAAGATGTAAATAACACAGGTGTTTTTTAATGATGATAATGCTTGTGAAGTAATTGTGTGCGCATTTGGAATTGCAGCGTTGAACTATTAATCCTAGGTTTTACAAAAGGCATCAAGCAAGCAATGAGAACAAGTTAGCATGTAACGCCCTGTTTTGAAGAAGATTCTCAAAGTATTTTACTACATAACCTGGTTAAGTCAGATGTAAACCTGGACATGTGTTACAGTGAGGGTGGGAATGTGTGCCATATGACCGGCAGTTACCAGTGGTAGGAACCTGGAACATCTGCAGTCACTGTAGCAATGAGATGACAGACAGGGCTTAAGATTTATCACGCAGATTACTGGTGCAGGCTTCACCGTAAAGCCCCAGTACCAAACCATGGGCTCCAGCCCTGGTTGCAGTGTAAAACTGTACCCAGCTCCCACCCTGACAAGCACCAGTTTCAGTCCCAGCACCAACCCCTTTCATCAGCCCTGGACAGCAGCACACCCGTATCCCACCTCCTCCTCCCCCTCTTCCCCAACACAAAGACACAGATACACCATGAACATCACCGCCAGACAAACCATGCCTCAACAATTATCTCCTAAACAGAGGGGACTGTTTGGGGCAGAAGAGCTGTTAAAACTGTAGAACGTTGCCGGTTGAATTTCGCCTGAAATTTACTGCACCACTCTCCCCAACACCCCGCCACTAAAAATAAACTTGGACAGCAGAGGTACACAAGAGCTAATGCTTCCTCGGGTTAAAGTTTTTGATTCATGCCCAAAAACACCAACAAAGCCTTTAATTGAGGCCAGTGTTATACCACACATTTATAGAACAGCTGCTTTAAGTCTGTGACTCTTAAAGGCTGATGATGCCCCAGCTGTGCAACACGGAAAGGCTATTTCTGCAACCTGCGCCCTTCTGTTCCTTAGTTGTTGGGATTTTGCACAGGAAATAGAAAGTGGCACTTGGCACTCTCCCGTTTAAAAAAAAAAAAAAAAAAGCTACCAGGCGTTAGGATTCACGTGCTCACAGATTGTACTATTCCTGCTTTTAAAAGGACAAGGCAGATGGATACTGTCTGGGACATATGCTATGTATAAAGATGTGAAGTGGATAACTCCACTAAGGCACAGTGGAGCTCAGGGCTGGTATTTCAGTGATCCATGCCAGTCTAATTCGTTTCTCTGGGCGTCTGATTAGGCCTTAAATTGCAGCGATTACCAGAGGTGCTCTGATGTTTTCTCAGCTGATGGTTAAGCATGTCTAGCTGAAGGCCAGCAATTAGGTCTGTTTGGTTGTAATAGAAAAAGTATTGGCTGGCATCTATAGACTGAGTTACAGGCATTACTAAGTTCTAGGCAAGAGTATGTTTGACACGGAACATCGGTCATGACTGACGGAAATGGTTGGCAAAACCTCCTTTTTATGTTGTTATGCTTTTTCCAATTTGCTTCTCCCTTTAGGTTAAAGGTTTTAGTCAACCCCATCAAGCAGCTGGCAGACTGCAGTCGAAACAGGGTTTGACTGGGCTCAAAGGCAGTGATAAAAGGGATTTCAAAACCTACAGGGGGCAAATGTAACTGCTTTGCGTTGATGCAAAAGGTGAGTACATTGCACATGAACCTTGTATTTTCATAGCAGAAGGGGGATTTCACCCAAACCAATCCAAAACAGCGTTAGTTTATTAGCATTTCTGTCTGTATAACCCCCTGTCTGTGTTTCATCGGTCTTTCAGGCAGATTCTCCTGCTGTTCATTGCTCTAAGCACGCGCCATGGCAACAAGTAAGGAATAACATGGGACCTCAGGAAGAACCAAAATACTAACCCTCAGAATGTCTAGGGTCCCCTGGATTATACACCAGACTGTGCCTCGCAGATAGCTGCATCATTGAGAGACTAGAGTTCAAATCCTGCTTGCGAATTAACACCGGGTCACCACCTCAATCGAGATAGAACAACACAGTATCACAGGTTTTTGTGTCATCTACACTAATTTCTTATTAGAAAATCCTGACATGCACACATAAAAGGGCGTTTTCCGTGTGTAGGACATAATTTTCTTCCTATGGCGAACCTCGTACCGTAGGCAACCACTTTTCGTGTACATGACACGATTTTTCTGCAGGAGTCGGAGCAAAATGATAAATTGTTTGTTAATTCTTCTGTTACCTCACAAGTAGTCTATACTGAGACCATTGTTACGCAGCCTGAAATGTATTCCCATTCATTCTCAGATCAAATGTGTTCCAAATAAATATCTTGCAATTTTTGTGCAAACTGGCTACCGTACATGCGGGATCAATAGCTAATGTATTAAATGCATTATAAAGAAGTTCGTGTAATACACACAAAAAACTGAAGCTGTAGTTGAAAGAAATTATGAAGAAAATTGTGTAATATACATTAAAACTAGATCTGTATATGACATGAATCATTAAGAAAATCGTGTCCTGTACACAAAATAAACTGCCTTTTAAGTTCACTAGAAAATCGTGTCCTGTACACGAAAAAAATGCCTTTTACATGTGCATGTCATGATTTTGTAATACGGAATTCGTGTAGATGTCACGAAATCCTGTGATTCTATGTTGGGTAGAAGGCTGGACAGCGCATTCCTTTCAGCGTGTAAGGATTCTGGTATAGACTTCCTAGTTTAGCAAGCAGCATATGGTTTGCTAATGAAGACATCAACATCGACTGTCCTGAGTTTAGTCAGAAATTGGATGTTACAGAAATGGGAAGAAAAACTGGGGTTGAAATATAAATAAATGTCTGTTTGGATGCCTATAGGAGAATTACCATTATTTGTTGGCACCATCCCAAACATTTCATATAAAATATATTGTTTTATTTTATTCTGCTGTGTACAAAACATTGTGACACAAAATGCACATTGCTAATTTACTTAGTTACTTAGTGGAGTATCTTAGTGGATTAGTATCATCCTTTCAATTTAATCATATTACAATTATTTTTTTAAAAGCCAACCAAAAATAATTGTGACTTTAGAATGGACAGACCTTTAATAACACCAATGTCAAGAGTTGGAAAGAGAGGTAAGAGATGAGAAAGAGTGATGGGGTGGAAACTGACCAGAGTGTTATCAAAGCACTTCCTTTTTTCCTCCTTCAGGTCACTGCCCTTGTGGGCCCTAGGGACGTAGCCCTCCCAACACAGAGCCCTGACAGGCTGCTTCCTGCTCAGTCCTTTCAGATCCTGAGCAATGGCTTGGGTGGAACATCGATTGTCATGCTTCACAACAACCAGCACAGGTCCTCACAATGGCAAACGTGGCTTTGAGTAGTCTAAGGAATGATCTTGCAACTTTGTCAGAGATCTTCCTTACTAGCGCTGCTGCAATTCAGGTTTGTGGGTAACAAAGTTACTCTGCATCTTGTCAATTTTGTTAATTGATCCAATATGAATGAAACAGGCGTCTTTTCTCTCACAGCACACAAAGGCTACACGAAAAATCTGAATAAACAACATATTGAGGAGCATTTGCTAAAGACATGTCAACTTCCAGGAATTCTTGTTTTAAGAGCCCCTTCAGTCGCAGGATGGCCCATCTAAAATCTGTGTCCAGCTGAAAAGTCCTACTTTGCAAACCAAAGAGAAAATCGATTATAGTCTATTGATATTAGCGCTCTCAAAAGATTAAAATAATCGTGATTGCTACTTTTAAAGTAAATCTTGATTAATCACAATTTCAGAATGGTTCAAATTTGGCCCTAATTAAACAATTTTCAGTGCTTGATTTGAAATTAAACAAGTGTAGGCGCTATATTTACCCAAGTTGGTCCAGTAAACCTCGCCCTTAAATTTCTCTCCTCAAATTACCACAATAACTGTCATCTGTTTGTAGCCAATGTATGTCTAAATGGAAAGTCGCTGGTGTTGCTAGGATCACAATACATTCGGGGCTTAGCCGCCTCCCCGGTACAAGCAAAGAAATGTCTAACATATCCTTTGTTTGAACTGCTTACTGAATGTCAACCACCAACCACAGACACCAACCACTGTCAGATTCTCACACTTGCACCGTACCTGCACGATGTGCCACTGGTGTGTGCGGGGGGCAGTGGATCAAACCACTGTGAAGCAAAGGGCGGGAGTGTCACAATTTTTTGAAACTTAAACCCGCTATTAAGTGTCTATATTTAGCACAAGTGCGTTCATTGCGTCTTATTACTATTATTGAAATTATATAGTTACATTTACATTTATATATTGGGGGGGACAAATCATAGTTTTCCCCAGGATGTGGGGGGTCATGTCCCCCCCCCTCCCCCCCCCGGGATTTCCGCCCATGGTCAGAGGGGATGCACCGCTGGTCTTCTGGTGGATATTTACTTTCTGACAACTTGGAACAGCATAGATTGTTCTAATGAATGGGTATTAATGTTACTAATGCGCTGTAAAAGCCCCTCTGAAGCACACTGGATCACAAGCACAAGTGCCAATAAATTTACCCGTACAATGTTGCAAAACAATAACAGCTCCCGCTCAAGTCAAGTACTGACTATGGAATGGTTCTGAGACTGAAAACAGATAGAATATGTTACCCATGACAAAAAAATGGTGTTAAGTATTTTAAATCAATTGCACACACTAACTTTGTCAACCGAAATTGATTAAGACAGTAAGTGCACCCCCCTTGCCAAACACGACCTGATGTACACCTGAACCTTATTGGGATTGGGACTGGTAGTGATTAGGGTTACCACTGCCAGCAATACTACGGAACACCCCATGAATTGTACTTCATACTCACCGAATCTGTACTCACCGTGTACAAAAAAGACAGACGGTTTTATAGTGGCATTACTTCTTCCGTATCGGTCAAATACCGTACAATTTTGAAAATGCAAAGTCAGTGAAATATGGAACGATTCCACACTTCACAAAATGGGTGGCAACCCTAGTGTTGATATCCAGTATCACAACAACCTACTGTTTAGAAAAATCTAGAATGTAATTCATTTTACAATTGTACACCTCTATAAATAAAGAAAATGGCAGTGCATGTTGGAAAGATATTTGTTCCACTTACTATCTCCTTCTTTCTCGGAGGATCTTAAAGTAAACTCTACTGGATATCTGTCAGGTCCTAACTTGGATGCTAAGGAGCTTTGTTGAAAACAAATGTTGGCCTTACTGTCATACTGTCCTGCCAAAAGCTCCTTCTACTACGCTGACAAATGTTCTTGCCAGTACTTTTCTCCCTGTGTTGGTAGGATTGTTCTTCCTAGTCTTATCAATTACTTATGGTGTTTGAATGTTGGATTAATGGAGCCTAAGTTTAAGTAACCTAAGTCTCACTGATCTGGTGAATGTAAACAAAGATGTCCCATAGTTTCTGAAAATATACTTGGAGTTGTGAACATGCTACTACATTCTAATCCTTTTGTCTTCATAAGAACCCAGCGACCTGCACTTTAGTGATTGGAGATCCATTGAAAATATACCTGAATTCAATGATAGATCTTCAAGGTGTTTGGAACCAGGAATGAAAGAAAAACTTGGAAAAACCTGGAGGAGATGCATTGCATCATACCCAAAAGTACTTTCACAGCCTGCACTTGGGCTAAGCCTCCATCCAGACAGTGAGAGAAAAACACTGAAAAGAACAGACATGTATCCATTTCCTCTCTGTGAACTATCAAGCTGTGTGCTTGGCTGGACATGTGAGATAAGGAGTTTCAACCTGCTTGGGGTTTCTCCTGTGTCGAGGCAGTGGCACCTCTAGGAGGTCATACAAAAAAAGGCACACTGACTGGTTTAGGGGCAGGTGCTAAAAGACCAATGTCGTGGCCTCCTCTGTTTTATGCTTTTTGGCTGCTCCTCGAGGAGGCATAGCGTTCTTCTGTTCTCATATTCCCACACCGCTTGAGCTGCCTTCAGCTCACAGTTGTGACATGCCGGCTGATATGCAAGGATTTCTGGCTGGCTGGATGCACCGGGAGAGACAGTGGTCTGGTCTGCAGTCACACCT
>JACXGI010001559.1:66073-89955 GCA_016801175.1 Esox masquinongy
GGGGGGGGGGGGCAGCTGGTGTCTTGGAGTTTAGTGTCGGAAGTGCCGGATGCTCCCATTCCTCCCACCTGTTCTGCCTACCTCATCTGAACCTCAGAGTCAATTAGCACTGTGTCAGGCTGATAGGAACCAGGACAGACACACACACACACACGCACACACACAGTTGTGCACAGTGAGAGTTACAGTTCTCAAACTGTTCTGTTTCTCATCTCTTTACTCTGTAGTTGTTCAGCTCCATTAGGCTGAACTTTATTTCGACAGGTCATTACCGTGATTTGACAGAGATATCACCTGCTCTCAGACAAGTATTTCATTGTCCCTTCACAGACTGAATTAAACGATGAAGTACACAGAAGAAAGCACAGCAAGGTCCAACTTTTCTTCAATTCGCACACCTACCACACAACATACTACAACAAGTAACCACGTCTCTCAAAATGGTAAATGTGTCAGTAAATAATTATAACAGACATTTGTTTCAGTTCCAGGGACCATATACTGTGTAATTACATTCTGGTTGCCCAAGTCTATGGGGTAACTGTAGGGCATAAGGACACAAAGTTAAGTGCAAGCAAAAACTCTTTACTGGTAAACAAACTATAATAGATGACTTTATTTAGCCAGGCTTGACCATCCACAAAGTGGTAAGGCTTGGTCCATCTTCTGCTTTTGGCTAGGACTCAGTGTCTTAAGCGGTCCAAACCAAGAACTAAATTAGTCAACTGGGGTCTGGGCAAATAGCACACAATCTTTGCCAAAGGGCATGACCAAACAAAACTGGGTCGAACCATGAGACCAGAACCTGGTGCTGAAACAGCACTTTAAGAACTGCAATTTTCAAAATAAACCTCTTCCAATGACCTCACTCACCATAGTGTTAGTGCAATTAAATCATGTGACTCTGTTCTTTACATATATCATTCAAATTGAGAATTATAATCAAATGACTCATGAAATACATATATTTTCATTTTATTTTCCTTGGGTTTTTTCATAAATCTTGATTGGTAGGGTTAGATTATTAATGGTTTGTCTCTGACTAAAATAGTATCAGTATCATACAGATTACTAGTATGCACAGTCTTGCAAGAATAACACATGGGTTGTTCAAAAGAAGAAAAGGATTCTGAAATCAGATTAGATCACATAATCCAGTCTTGGTTTTGATCTGGATCCAACCATCAGTATGTGTTGTTCAAAACGTTTTAGTAGGTTTGGAATACCTTTGATCCAAAAAACAGGACTATCCTGATCCCAGCAAAAGGGTGGATTAAGAGTGGATTTCAGGAACAGAATGTAATAAAACTTTAAAATTACATTTGTATCATGTAGTACATTTACATTCATTAATATTTTGCACTTGATTTGTTTAACCGTTACAGTGATAAAGTAGGTAAAGTAGACATTAGGCTACCTGTTAAGCCCTTCAGTACAGTAAAAAAAAATGTGTCTCCATAAAATAATCGCCCAAACAACTGTCAATATCAAACAAAATTATATATTTATCATTTATCCCTGTATATTAATTACTATAAGTCACCTCTTAAATGAAAAACCGAAAGAGCAGAAGTACAGATTCATCTGGCAGAGGACCAAATCACTCTTACCCAACTACAGTAAACCGAAGCCAGACTTGATATCCGCCTCATAAAAGCAGGGCTTCAAAAAGCTTGTCTCTCCACAAATGAAGAACTCTGAACGTCCCTTCTTTTGTTAACCATTAGACATTTAGCCTTTTTAAGATTTAAAACACATGTTCAAAATGTCCACAATGTATTTGTATTATATATATAAAATATATTTGTTTTATTTATTTGTTGTGGGTCAGATGAGGGGTCTGACTGTTTAAAAGAAACTGAAAATGGAAGGGGAAGTTTGTATTGTTTTATTGTGCTGTTTTCTGTCTCTTCAAATAAAAACATTTAAAGTGACCCCACACTGGCTATTCTACCTGTTGTTCTTTAAATAGCAAGTAGTCTACATTGAGGTATGTAGTCCCATTTAGAGCACTGGAATCCGGATTTGTAATCTTGAAAAGTTTGCATCTGGATCAGGGTGATCCAATCCAATGTTGCTTTGAAAAACCAACACAAAAGTAAGATGGATTACCTGATCCTGGATAAAAAAACATGGGATTTCCAAATCCGGATAATTCTGATCCAGATTAAACTTTTTGAACAACCGGGCCTTTTTGAAACGTAGATAAAGCCTATGTGAATCTTAGATGAAGCACAACAATTTTCCCTACCCTTGCTTTTGTCAAGTTTCTACAAGTCGTTGCTGTAATTATGTAGCTTAATTACATTAGTCCTGTTGCTTTTCCAAATAGGCTACTGGTACTTTAAGGGCTGGTTTAGCAGACACTGATTAAGTCTAGTCTAGGACTAAAAAAAACAAGCTCAATGGAGTTTTCTATTGAACTTCATTTTGTATTGTATAGGCTTAATCCGTGACCACGTAACCCACCCTGGGTATCACTAACATACTTACACTAAATTAGAATGTTTCAGTATTTTTTTTTGAGTAAAAATAAAAACGTCTATTAAGGCCTTCTCTCATTCTGTGAGAAAATGTTATAAACCGTTTAATATCTCTTTACATTAAAATCCCAGTTTTAAGTGTTTTTGTTGTAAACCCATTGGCAAATGGTCTTTAACGCAATGGGACCGAGCAGAAGCTAAGGTGAGAACCTTGTATTTCATGGTGAGATCCTGGATCCAGTTTAGACGAAAAAGCAAACTGTGGAAATTGGTAATATATCAAACGCAACTAAGCAAATAAACTGTGTAATTCAATGACACACTTTGAATGAAGACAAATGATACACAGACAGTTCAATCTGAGCACTCGGCACCAATCAAACTCATAGATCATGGCCAAATTATTTTCCTCCACTAACTCTGATTATTTTTCTTTCTTCATTAAAGCGACTGTCGCTCGACATCTGCTCTGAACAACTCCCTGCCTTCTAAAACCTCAGTATATCTGTTTCCAATTTGTCGTTCCTTGCACGTTATTAAACTTCACCAGCAGGCTCAAAGCAAAGAGAAGTGAGGAGGGTGGATGGGGCGCGGGTGGAGGTTGACTCCAAGTCTGTAATAAGCACCCTGTGCAGTTCTTCATGCATGTTGGATGTGGGATGTGTCCAGATGTTTATTGACTCATCCCTCTCCTCACTACTTTGCTGTTAAGACACAAACAAGTGGTTGGTGATTCCATTTCATTTAATTGTATTAGTCAATGGGGTTTGTGGCACTTAAGTTACATTTTGTCTATTCCTTGTTTTCTGAATGTTTTAGTTAACAACAAATCACTTGCTGTTCATTCATATTTCAAGACCTTACTGTAGCTTTAATGTCTAATGTGAAGTCTACAAATGGTTGTCTAAACCATGCAAGTGCCATTGCCTCGGTTTACAGTTGGTCTGGCCGAGATGCCATGGTCCTTGCAGGTGCCTTCTGTCATCCTGACGCTCAAAGAAGCAAGAGCCCGATCTCCCCAAAATGAAATTACCTGTACATAAGTGCACGAGGGCCTGTACTTTATTTGACGTGGATCTCAGCAATACTTTAATATCCAAAAAGAAAATATCATTGAGGGTGGAGTGCCAGGCTAATTATAGAAGTGTGAGAAAACCGCACGCACCACCAGAGGGTTGGAAGCGATGGCTAAAACCACAGAGGCCCCGAAAGATAGATCTACCACACAGCTCCGCATGTTGGCCTCCGTTTACTGCGAAGGGTACAGACAGAGACACTGGCTGGGTAGACGGAGGCCAGCTCTACCTCATTAGGGTCCATGTAGGTTTGTGCAGGTCTTTGAACGAGAGCAGCCCGTGACTGTCCCACCATGTAATAACACAGTGCAGAGCAGAGAGGTTGTCATTTTGATATTAAAAACGCCACAGCTGTTTGAAAGTGTGGTAAACCAGAAGGAAGGAAAGAGATTAAACCAAGTTTGAGCTCTCTGGAAGGTGTACTATTTTCATGCAAGCTTTGAATTTGTTCTGTATCATCTCCCCATCGAATCTTTGCATCTACAGTACACACACATTTTGTTCTGTCTTTTGTATTTTGGGCATATGTGGTGGTCCAATACCAGACATTGGGAAGTTATGTGTTCTGGTTCTTAACGGAGTTTCACGATGCTATGGAGATGTCCTTACAAGTCAACAGGACATAATCCATCTCCACACACACCTGCAGATGATTTGGGATATTCACCTTAGGGACTGTGAACCCAGAGCTTTCCCTTCAGCTTCACACAAGAGGGACAGATGCCATAGTTCAAGACAGATCACAGCAATTGCCCCCACATCACAGGAAAGGCATAGACCATCTATTTGGGGTGATTGCCTCTTTTATTAAAACCTCAACTGTTAACAAGAGAACAGCATGAGAGTGATGTCCCTTCTTTCATCCTGTCCCAGTTGTTACAGAGCCAAACTGTTTCGCTATGAATTAGTAAATGCTAGATCGCTTCGCAGGCCATTAACTTGTTCAGGTTGTGGATCATGTAGAGTTGTGGTTTCTCCTCAGAGAAATGCAGCATTGGGACGCAATTCATTAACAGTGGCTTAAAATGTCCAGAGATTTTCTTCATTGTACAAACATTCCTAAAAGTGGGTCTGCCGTCAATCTAACACAATTAGTCCTGTCATAGGTTATGCAACATTCATTTTTAACAACCAAACGAACACAGGCATTATGTAACT
This sequence comes from Esox masquinongy, assembly GCA_016801175.1. Lineage (NCBI taxonomy): Eukaryota > Metazoa > Chordata > Actinopteri > Esociformes > Esocidae > Esox > Esox masquinongy. The sequence goes on from JACXGI010001559.1 coordinate 70,791, forward strand.
ACATGTTAACAATGCCCCCTGATGTGGAAGGAGAGGAAGTTGGTCAACTAAACAAAGCACTGCCTCAGTGTTTCCACAGCAAGAGCCCATTGAGAATAAACTGCTTTTCACCAAACCATATGAAATGTATTTACTGCTTAGGCAAGCAAATGATTAAAGAAAAGTCATGAGTGATAGACTGCCAATCAGATAATTTCTAGACAATGTCAATTTCAAAACCACGGCTCCATCAGCCTGTGTATTCCTTCATCACTTGAAAGCATTTCTTATATTTGTATTGTGATCTCCAATTTCTTTGAGACTGGCAACGCAAATAGACTGACAAAACAAAAAACAAAGCCGGCATCTTCCCGGCATTAATGAGCGAGAATAAGCAAACAATGACTATTTGTGCAATAATCCATTTAAAATAATGTCTTTCCCTAATACCCTTCATATTAAAATCAGCATTATTCTGTATGGTGGAATTCTTACAAATGCCCATTTAACTAAATAAGTTTAACACGATTCAAATCAATGCACCTGAACAAAACATATTTTTGTAATTTTGACTTTATGAAGTGTGTTTGCAGTACATTGTTTAACAATCTGTTAAACAGTACATTCATTAACATGGGTTAACGCCTACAGTCTGACGGTAATCAATGCTCTGACTTAACTCTTATTTAGGCTGGGTAAAATGTTGCCACACAAGACTTGCATTAGCAGATATTTGTAAAGAGACCTAAATCTCACTCCAGTTCAAACAGTAGATGTGAATTGAGAATTACCTGAAATAATCCAATTAAGACATTTTACTGTTCTTCGACATTTGCTCTGGGGATGTAGAGTGTAGTATTGTATAAGTAAATAGCTGAGAACAGGCAAATGGCAGCTGGGGAACACATGCCTCGCTCAACTGAATGGAAGGCCACTTCCATTCAACCTGCAGGGCCACTGACCTGCTCACACCATCCTACCACTGGGGTAACATGAATATTGTTTTGTGTGAAAGCGCTATCAAGGTTCTGAGGTTAAGGGATTCAAACAATGTGCCTGGGTTGTGTGTGTCTAACCAAGAAATAGTAAAACATTTACTAAATCTGTTTGATAAGTAGTTTCCCATTTGCACAGTCAAACATAATGTTGCTCTTTATGAACATGCTTATCTATGTTAGAACTCCTATGAATGCTTGGCTAGCTGTCGCCAGTTGACATGTCTTATTATGGAAGCTAGAAGAGATACTCCCTCACAGATGATACGGCAAGGGATATAGAGTTGTTTAATAATCTTGGTTTACCAGTAGATCGCTGTATAACAAAACAGTAATGGTCCTCTATAATAACATTGGCCAACTAGCAGAGCACTGTATTAAAAATCTAACATGACATAATACTACAGTACCACTGACACAGCAAGAAGGTACATTTACATAACCAGTTAATTAACATGAGTGATATGTTTTTTTTCTAATTGTGTGTGGATGGTCTGTCAGTGCAGCATCTTATGAGAACTGTTTACCATACAAGAGAAATGTTCACCATGCCTCTGTCAATATATAGTATGGGACTGTCTTAAGCGAGCTGGTGCCACCCCTGATCATGAGGCACAAAAGATAACATTCCTATACAGAAACCATTCAGCTGTGCTGTTTGAGCAAATATAAACAAATAAGTCTCTGATGACAAAATTTGCTAATTGTACTCCTAAACTGATTGTGAGTGAATCACTTCGTAAGTGGGCAGTTTGAACTGCATGCGTGAACCCACATAGATTCCTCACTGCAAAGGCTTGGGCCTTTTAAAGCGTCATTACTAAGCAGTTGACCAGAACATTTACGTTTTTGCGTTCAGGAGATGCAGCAGATTAAATAGTAATGCAGCATAAGTTGGAGGCAGGACACAGGCATAGAGAGAACGGAGGATATTTAATAAAACAAACTAAGACATAACAAAACTAAAACAAGTCATGAAAAGAACAATGTTAAAAAAAGGAAACAGAATCCAAAACAATGGCCAATAAGATACAAGAGGGAATGAGGAACTTAAATAAGGACAAGGATCAGGAACTCAGGTGAGGGCAATAACATGGAACAGGTGCCTCTAAATGAGGGAGAGAGGGCGTTGGATCTCACAGGACGTGACAGGTAACTTCTCCCTAAAGGAGATCAGCACCAGGAGTTTGTGGTGCAACCCTGATATATTTGTCAGTAGCATAATTGTGGGTTACAATAATAATTTGCTGAGAATAAAAAGACAAATGCAAATGTTTTACTCTAACCTTAAATAAGAGGTATAAAGTAACTACCAATAATCAGGTTGATGTAACTGAATAGCTTTTCTAAATACTTATACTTTAAGTATCACTAACATATTTGATTAGGATGTTATCTATCTCTACACACCATTTTTGTGAACTGCTAATGTATTACTCCTAATGTATTTCATATATGAAATATTTGAAAGCTTTTTTGGCTTGGATAGGAATGTAACAAAGAACCTTGTGGCCACTCGAACAGAGTTTCTCTGCAGAGATGGGAGAACAGGCCAGAAGGACAAGCATCTATGCGGCACACCATCAATCAAGCCTTACTGGTGTGGTGCAATGTGGTAAAGTAACTAGCAAAGTTACAGCCGTCTTAAAACAAAGCAGCATATCTTACCTATAACTGCACAGGCATTGCTAGCATTGTCAATGTGCATCATTGTTTTTGTTTGAGAGTTGATTAGAGATTAAACGCTTCTCTTTTACTTTATATGAGACCATTATAATGAAGGCTCAAATACTATATAGCACAGATAGACATTCATACCCTACACGACACGCCACAAGAGGTCTCTTCACAATCCCCAAGTCTAAAACAAACACTGGCATAGCACAGTGCTGTACAAAGCCATGAAACTTGCTTTAACTGAACCTTTAAAAAAGGATTTGAAAAAATCTCATAGCACAACTGGGACTATGAAAATAAAAACATATTTTGTAATTTTACGATTTATTATATTTGACTACTTTTAACTTTTTTTAAATTACTGTGTACCTTTACTGATGAGCTTTTTGAAAGTCTAATTGACACAGTTCATGTCACAGCTGGGATGCTGGAAGGATTTTCTGCTACCAATTTACTAATTTAATTGGATGTAATCTTATGTCTGGAATAAATGGGTATTTTTTTTTTTACGTTTCTTTTTCAAAGTGGGTTTTTAGCTCCCTGGATCACAAAGCCAGCTGGCCATGTCAGTGATGTAATTACAAGGGTTTATAGCAGCATGGCTTCATTACATGCTCTGGATGGACCCAAGTCATTAAGTCATAAACCCTGGTAAGAGATTGTGGCACTGTAAGATGTGGTTGACAGTGGAAGGGACATCTCTTGGCCTGACTGCAATTAAATTAAAGACGCAAGTCAGGAAATTCTCTATTAGCTTTTTAAAGCCTTCTGTGGTGCCATGGAAATCTGACCGTAATCGAAACCACTCCTGTGGTTTTGTAAACACAATTAGACAGTCATTGGTTGAGGTCCGCCATCTTGATTCTGGTGGCTGAGGAGTCATCTGCTCTCAAAGCCACAATGGTACAGTAGTTATGTGGTATTTACCATTGACAGCCGCTACAGCGTAATAGCAAACAAATACTCTGGTTATTAACACTGACATGCCTTACAACTGAATACATTAATCAATATCCTGTGGTAAAGTAAACTGTTTAACAACAAAGTAGATACTGTGCCCTCCGATAATATTGGCACCCTTGGTAAATATGAGCAAATTGGTCTGTGAAAAAAATCCTTGCTTTTCATCCTCTTGGTCTGTCATTCAAAATATTTACAAAAATCAAACCTTTAATTTAATTAAAATAATTGAAAAAATGAAATTGAAATTAATGATATTAATGATATATTTATATATCTTTATATATCTCTAATTATATATTTTTATCCAAAACATGTGTGCCACAGTCATTGGTAGCCCTAGAAATTCTTCTGAATAAAATCTAACTGAAATATATTCCCATTCATATTTTACGTTTTTAAGTTCACCAGAGTGATTAGGAACACTTAAGTGGTAAGCCATGACTGTTTCACTGGGGTATAAATATGAGATAACACAGGGCAAATTCTCATAGCCACTTATCACTAGGGGAAAGAGCAGAGAATACAAGAATGATTTACGACAAAAAGTTGATGAGCTGGACAAATCAGGAAATCTGTTGAAAATGCCCATTTATACTATAAGGCAATAATTAAGAAGGTTGAAGCAAATGGAGATGTTAACAATCGGTATTGAAGAGGACATGTGTCTATATTGACCCCATGCCCCATAGTGTCATGGACTCCATCAAGTACCGGCAGATATTAAATCGAAACTTTACTGCCAGGAAGCTTAAACTGGGCTGCTATTGCATTTTCCAGCAGGACAATGAACCAAAGCACACCTCCAAATCAACACAAAAATGATTCACTGACCCCAGAATCAAGGTTTTGCCATGGCCATCACAGCCCCCTGATCTAAATCCCATAGAAATCCTGTGGGATGAGCTGAAGCGGAGAGTCCACAAGCGTGGACCTCGGAATCTGATGGATCTGGAGAGATTCTGTATTGAGAAATGTCCTCAGATACCTTGACATGTGTTCTCCAACCTCATTACAGGAGAAGACTCAGAACTGTTATCTTGGAAAAGGGAGGTTGCATAAAGTATTGAATGAAGGGGTGCCAATAATTGTAGCACACTACATTTATTTCATGATAAGAATTTATATTAAATCTAAAGTGCTTGGAACATAGAGCTACCCTCAAATATGTCACCGTCCTAACATTTTTGGAGATGACTACCTAACTGATTTTATCTAATTTAGTTATTTAATTTATTGCATTAGTCTCTCATGTCCACTGTTATTTTAATATTGCTTAACCAATCACATTTGTTTGTTTAAGTTTTTCCCGCCTCACTTGTTAGCTTATGAACGGCCCGAGTGGTATGGCTATGTACGACTGACTTCAATGTCTGGCAGGCATTGAAAAGCGCTAACGGCCCACAAATGCGCGCGCGCGCACTCTCACCCTCTCCATTATTTTCAACTGTATTCAGATGCAGTTCTGCAGTTCTTCTACTGCTCGGTTTTACCAAATACTATACTCAGTGCCAGCTTTCACATGCACACTGCATCAAGTGTTATTTCGTCCTCAGGACTACATTGGCATTCGCTGTGCCCTGTTTCAGATACTGCAAATAACGGTCCAAGTTTGATTTCACGTCCTGGCATCTACTGTGTATATGTTACTGGATACTGTGGCTGGTGTGATGCACACTACTCGTCTTCAATTAAGCACCATGGTGAAAAAACTGTGTTATGGATACACGGACACACAAACACACACAATAGTACATAACATTCACTACCTTATCAAAGTGGCATAAAGAGAAGCCACCGCTGCAGCTTTATTGTGCCTTTGGCTGGATAGTCATTTTAATGGGGTGGGAGCGTTGTACTTCAAAGATCCCTCAGACTGAACTAAACACTGTTATTGGGCTGTGTGTGAAACAATGACCGCAAATGAATCAAAGGGGGAGGGATGTTTGTCTTGTCCTGACCAGTCTGTACCCTCGAGGAATCCTCACTAACAAAGAATTGTAGAGTTGTCAAGTAGCCATCCTTGTCTACCAAGCAGCTGCCCCTGCCCTGCCTATGCCCACCATCTCTCCTGCAGACTACCAGCACTGTGCAAACACAGGTTATGCTCAGTCTTACCAGGTCCAACAACCAGCCCAGCCCAGCCAGGTCCAACAACCAGCCTAGCCAGGTCCAACAACCAGCCCAGCCCAGCCAGGTCCAACAACCAGCTCAGCCCAGCCAGGTCCAACAACCAGCTCAGCCCAGCCAGGTCCAACAACCAGCCCAGCCCAGCCCAGCCAGGTCCAACAACAAGCTCAGCCCAGCCAGGTCCAACAACCAGTACAGTCTTACAGCAGGCCTCCAGCTTTTACTCTGAGTAGCCAGTCAGCTACAACCAGCCCCAACCAAGCAGGGATGGATACCAGACACCCAGTCCTGAACCCGAAAGGCCACCATCCAGAGTGTTTCACCTCCAGTGGCCACTGGGCCATACCCCCCCAAACTCTCATTGGTCAGTGCACAACACCCACAAAACACTCCCTCTCAAGAAGAATATTCATAATTTAAAGCTGTGAAATTGTATGATCAAAGACCTTATGACTTATCTTATACATCATAAATAAATAGTATTTATGAATGCATAATTTACTATTTAGGGATTGCTAACTAAAATGTAAAAATTAAGTATTAATGATCAATAAATGTTAAGTTAACTCTTATATACACTTTATACATGATACAATAATATTAAGTGTTAGCCATTAAGACTTTTCTTACCATTGTGGAGTCTCAAAAAGAATGTCAATAAAAGTTAAAAAAAAAAAACCATTCAGCTATTTGCTAGGCAGCAGGTATTTGGATTTTTAGACTAAAGATTAAGCTAAGATATTTTGTGTTTGGCAAATGCAGTATGCATTTAGTTTGAGGATTAAAACATGAGTTTAAAACGTTTGACAGACTGATTGTCAGGACAAGCAGAAACAATTGTCCTGTGGAGTGAGAATAATTTGACTTCTAATATTTATATAAATATTGGTTTTGGAGGATAAGCTGACACGTTTATCCAATCAGGGTCAAATTCTTTGTTCTTGTCAAACTTTTCAATAAAAGAATGTTCATATTTGAAGATTAAAGAAAGGCTAAACTCTTTGGCACATGGCATGGAGTACATGGAGTGGAATGTAAACTAAAAAAACTGGTACCCAAGCTATCCCTGAGTTTGGAATATTTGGAGCAGTGTTATCTAATTTCAAGTGCTTTACTATGTATATAGGATGTGTTTCTGACTAGGTTTATCCTCTTTTCAATCTGGGACTTTCGTCATTAACAAACATTTTTAAAACCTCCCATTGTGGGCTTCATGTGTAATATGTTGTTTAGCTGTACATTATAAACAAGTGGAAGTGGAATTACTATTATAACACTTGTATATTCAAATAGCAATGAAATTCCATGTTTGAAAGCGAGTGGTTTTGCTGACATGGGGCACAAATCAGCAGCATACATTTCCCAGGGACCCTTTCGGGCTCAACCTCGCCACTTTTACAAGCAGTGGCCAGGAATCGTGCACCGTGTCAATGTGTTTAGTTATTACAACTTTAGGTATTGTACCATATCACAGTAAACATCCTGTAGTTTATCACATTCCAATTTTAAAAGGTAAAAAGGCTACATTTTTTTTGCAGAAACACTCATTATGTTCCTTCCCACACATTCCTTAGTATTCTGATCTATTTTACCCCATCTTTACACACCCAGACCCTTGACCCAGAATGTCCATAAGAGAGTTTGTGCCCCTATCCCGAATGAAATGAAGAAGCGGTTTAGATTTGGCAACAACATTGGAACACACTGCAGTGACATGTGAACTCATTTAAAGTGGGTGTGTCAACCTTTGATGTATTAGACCACAGAGTAACCCACAGTAACATATTAGAATATTACTGTGGAAAAGGGGTCCAACTTATCACCCCAAAAATTTACCCCAGACAACCCCGAACAACTCTAAATATCCATAAACACAAATAACCAAACATCTAGCAGAAACAATCTAAAATAGCACAAAACACCTTCAAACAGGTACCTCAAGCAACCCCAACCTGGTACACGAAAGTACTCAATACAACCCCAAAAAAAGTACCCAAAAGAACCACAAACCCCAAAAAACAACCCCAAACAGGAACTGAAAACAACCAGAAGCTTCCAGCTGGGGATTATGAACACTATAAGGCCAAAGAGCTTGCATCTCAGCTGCATTTTTTTGCCACTTAGTTGGTCTAGGAACATGCAGCACTATAAATGCCTTGGGTCCAGGTCTCTAGCTCTGGTCCAGGGCATAGCTAGTAGTTAGCAAGCTATGGTCCATTGCTTTTCAGTAATTAACAGCCACTCTTATCTAGTATGGCAAGCACCATGCTGCACCAATTAAACCACACTAACTCTGGTCTAGCTACAGTCTGCACCACCCAAATCGTCCTCACCAACAACTGGCTGTATTTTTTAGGAAATGGAAAAGAGGTTAACAAGGTCACTACTTGGAGAAGAGAAACCCAGTTTTAAATCTCCTCACAACAAGGCATAGAAACTGCACTCAGGTGTTCTATTTCACCTGTTACTGTAAGTTAGGTCAACACTAACTAGCTAATTTACAGGGTGTAAGCAAGTAGCAGGCTAGCACTGGTCAGTATTAACTCTTGTGTAGCTCTAGTCTGCACTAAATAGATCTGGTTTAGCTCCAACACACTTCACAAACCCCAGTTGAAACTAACATTTTGTAGCAACAATCTACAGGAGGCATAACATCACGTGATGTTAGAACCGTGGTTCTCAAACCTCTCCTGGGAGGTTTTGTTGCAGCCCTAAATTAGCCCACCTGAATTAAGGACCAAACGCTTGATAATTACCTGACAGGTTGATTCAGGTGTCCTGGCTGTGACCTACACGGAAATGCTGGGAGTCGCCAGTTGAAGTTTGAGAACTACTGTGTTAGAGTACCTCATCCAAAATCTTGAATTGTGTTTGTTCCGTAAACATGCAAACTTAAAATTAGTTAATCAACGAGCAATTGACTAATCGAATCGCGGGAGCTTTTATACACTGTGGCATTGGCAAAGACAATCTGCATTCGTGCAACATGGGTCTATTTCGTTAGTGAACAACAGTTCTTACTTTCCTCAATGTTCTAGTCATGCACTTTGGTGAGCAAGGGGTTACCTTCGAATCTTCTCTGTGCCGCACCTAAAAATATCCACCGCGAGTGCTGGATCAAAGGGGGCAGAACACCGACGTTAATCCCGCCCCAAGATTTAGACTAAATAAACAAATAGGAGGAGCATGTATGCAACTCTACAGTGAAGCAAAAGGCCCATGGTAACCACTTTAGTTCAGAGGCAAGCGAGTGGGTCAGGTTACAGCTGTTCAGCGAGCGCTCCGGTGATCTCGCAGAGATAGTCGGCTAGAGCCTGTCGTCTGGGACACTGCAGGGCCGCTTTGAAGATTTCATCAAATGGCAAAGCTAAACCATACAGATAAATAGAGCTCCCTTTCAAACTGAGTGATTGATACAAACCTACAGAATGCCTCATATGACTTAAATACAGACAATCATCTGAAGATACTAAGTGTTTGAAGAGGACAGCTGCAACTTGCCCGAGGCAGCCCCTTGTCAACAGTTAGGTCGTGAGGATTTGTATACTACCATACAATTCGCTTCTCACCTTTCTCCTGATGAATATTGTAATTCCGTGGAGGATAAATATCGAATAAACATCTTTTTTTTAAAATGGAAGAAGATCAAAAGTGGGGAGTTACTGGTGAATGTGTGGGTAGGACTTGCGTTGAGAACCCTTGCAAAAAGCGTTTTTGGAGGAATTGGAAAGACGTGTCTGGTATAACTGTCTGCATCGCATTATCTGTATTGTCTCTTGGATTTTGCATTCTTGTTTACCTGAGGACCTCGGAGCTGCAGTCCAGGATACTAAACCTTGAAAAACAGAGCGATAAGCAGCTCTCCGCGTGGATCTCACTCGAGCAGGTGGAACCCGTTATCTTTGGACGAATTGATCAAATTCTAGAAGAGGTGAGGTTTACTGATCAAATGTATTAAACATGTACATGTATTTATCCATATTATTTTTTCCCTTTAAAATAAGTGATGAATTGCTAGTGTGAATGTACTATATCACATGTGCACATGGATCTAAGTAATTTTTTATGCCTATGGATTACACACCTGCGTAGAAACATCTTTTTAAATTAATTAATTTGGTATACGTTACTGAAATTATATGTCTACTAATTAAGTGCCTACTAATAGTTTTTTTTTCATTTATAGTGTGTAATTTGTTTACATTTGTTACTTTTGGATAGGATATGTAGCCTACACTGTATATCGATGTCTCAACTCATTCCACAAGTGGTTGAAGCCACACCAGTTCCGATTGGTGTCAGACCATCGGCTCATGTTAACATTCAAGTGAATGTGCGAGGTGCAAATACGATTTCTTGTAAGAATTTTCAACGAATAATTTATTTGGTTCGCATTTATTTTAGATCTAATTTAATGATATGTAATCTGTAGCTTATCTGTAAATTCCAATGGACAAAAATCATAATTGTGTCGTGCGCGACAAATCTATAGCACCCTGGTGTATTATTTCAAAGTCTAGTTCATTCTGAATGGCAGGAGAATTATGGTTAGTCTTTGGTATCGTGTTATAGATAACCGGACTGTGAACGACCCTGGGATCACATCTGCTGTTTTAAAAACGGCTTTTCAACGCACAATTGCACGGCCACTTCCACACCTATACCAACAACCTCTTCTCTTGTGATTGAAGTCCCGCAGGGCTCCTGTTTTCCCTGCCCGTGTTTACTTTATCCTGCACTTTCACTCTGGACATCATTGTACATGCATTAACTGTCAGGAGTAAGGACAGCGGTGCACTTTAAAGTGGTGCTTCTGTATAGACCCTACAATCATATTCACCACACTACATTTTAAGGATGCAGGTTAATATGTTCCTATAGAAAATGAACAACGCCTATTTATTGTTGAAATCCAAGAAGAATATGAGAAAACCTGCATCCACCGGTGCATTAGAAAAGAAGCCTACAGTGAAAGTGAACGCTAGAGTTGGAAGTTGCTGTCCTGACATTGCATATGTCTCAAATACCCAATGATTGTACACTTTATTGTGATAGGTTGCTTATCCTTTTTGCAGTCATTGACTATACTACTGAGCATGGAGGTAATGGGGACCTCTGAATATAGTCTTACTCCTCTCTCGCTGAAAACGTGATTCATCCCATTGTTTAGATATGTTTATATAAATGCCCATTATTAATGTGATGCAGCAGCAGATGTGTCCACTTCTAGGAGACTGCCTTTGCATGTTCCACACAAAACTGTCCAGAACCAGGCAACAGCTGGAGAGTCGGAATCGTCTATGGATAATGCATGCAGCAAATGATTTCTTACTCTTTCAATTTTCAGGACGTATCCCATACCTTAATCAATATTTTTTTTGTGTTTCTCTAGTCTCGGTTTTACAGAATTCATATTTCCTGCAGTGTATCTCTGTGTAGCTCTGAAAAGCACAGTTGCTGAACAACAACAAAAAAAAATCTATGCCATTCAAGCCACAGTTGTAGGAATATGAAATGTATTCTGCTGTTAGTTTTTCTGTTCAGTTTCAACAAAAAGATGGGATGCCTAGCCATGTCTGTCAGGGAAATCCAAAGCCTAACCTCTCACCCACAAGCCTCAGGTGTCAAATCCAATGGAGCAATCTCTCCTCTCAAATTCGGTCTCTTTCTGAACACATCGTTATCTCATCCTAAAACTGGCCTGTTTAACATTAACAATTAACCACAAAGTGGTCTCAGTAGGCCTGAACCAAGGCCTATAGCACACATGTTTCTTCTTCAAGCTCTTTGTGAGTTTCAGTCCAGATTCAGAGGTGTGGAAAAGTCAGAAATACAATCTCCCATTGCGCTGGTTTCTTGGTTCTGGCCCCCGCTGATCTGTCATCCCACAGTGTATTAACTAGGTGTGGTGTTGCGGGACTCTGGGCAGCCAGACCATTGCTGAGGACTGCATGCAGCCACCCGCCATCTCTGAGTTTGATCTGCTGCTGCAGTTCAGTAGAGCCAAAAAAACTGTGAGGTAGTTTGGGTAAATGCTTCGTGTGCAGATAAGACGGTTAATGAAAACAAAACCCTCAAGAACTGCTTGAGATTCCTTTGTCGTAGTCATGTCGTCCACAGTAACTTATTGGGGAAGTAGTTTGTGGCGAACCGGGGTCTCTGTGAAAAATCAGGTCTCTGCAACTTTCTGCACAATTTAAACTACTTACAATTGTTCTCTTCTATCTCAGTGTTTTAGGAAACCTAGCCATTTCAAAACCACAGCCTCAGAAGAAAATGCTGTAATATTGTAGATGTGAATGGATTTAGGACCCCTCTGTGAGCAGTGGGAATCTTCAAGTTCCTCTACAGCTGATTTAAGGATCCTTAATGCGTGTGGTTATTGCCACGTCCGCTGGGAGAACGTGGGTTTACAGAAGGCAAACAAGTGCATGGTGATTAATCTCTTAATGACACATGGAAACAAAACGCTGATTGATGAGTAAAACCTAAAGATCAATAATGTGCTTTATGGCCTGGTGTTAAACGGTTTAGGGCCAGTGATTGATGATGCCCATGTGGTAAAGGCACGTCTGTTTGAGAAATCAGCGTCAAGTGGAGTATAGGTTTCTCACAGCGGAGCTATGGAGGATACGCCCCAATGTCCCAGGGTCCCGCAACATAGACGCAGCCTCGGGACAGGACAGGGAGCCGGCTGTCGCTACAGTGCCTCCACTGCAGGGCCCCTGGGCAGCAAAGTCGGAGGGTCTTAGTATTAATCTGATGTTGGGATTGTAAAACATTTTGTCATCCTTTTAAAATAGAATGTTAAAACCAGATCAAAAACTTTGGCATCGGGTTACCATTAAAGTGGGGAGGCGGAGAGGCGGAGAATGTGCCCCCCCCCTTTACCCTCCCCTTTTCTCTCCCCTGAACCCAAAAGTGGCGAGAGTCTCAGCTGTCATGTATACCACCGTAACTGAGTCAGTCTCCTCACCATCCCTTCATCCGCTTCGTGATACCTGTGATCACTTTCAAGTCGGTCGGCTAGGGAAGAGCACCCTATTTTTGTTCCCAGTCAAAAGACGTAACATGTCTGTGATTGTCCAAGTTGAAGTCGGGTGGTTTGATGTCATGTCACTACATATTCGGCTCTTCCCGGAAGACATCTCTGTTCAGAGAGTTTTATAGAGCCTGTGTTTGTCATCTTTGACCATTGATGTGGTTTCGGTAGCTTTCAGTGTCACTTGCGACTGCTGAGATTCAGGAGAATCAGCACTCTGTATTTTCTTTCTTTTAAGCCATTACCCAGTTGACATAACATGTTACAAAGGTCCGTATTTAATTTTATATTCTTTATGGTTTAACTTGACATTTCAGAGATGGGTCAAGAAAATACCTCTAGAGCTCATTTTGTAACTCCCCCTCTGTTTTCTGAAAAGATCCCAAGCGAGAGAGTAGGCGAGAAACAAAATTGCCAGTATCAACCAAATAAAAATCTGGACATATTCAGCTATTGAAAGTTAAGGTAATGGGAAGAGGCAGTTTGTGCTTGATTTTGCAGGAGAGCTTTATTAATATTTAACGAGGGTAGCGCTCTCCTTCTAGATCCCATGTTATCTGAAGCCAGACAGCCAGCCACATTTTAGGGGCGTGTCTGGATGGTTTGACGGTAATCCTTTGCAGACCTGACTTGGTGACATCTACAGAAGACCTATACCACTTACAGGGTACACTTGTTTTAAGTTGTTGAATTGGAGAATTTGCTTTTCCATGACAAGTGGTCTCTATGCCAGAGTCTATAGTGGAGTATCTTGTTTAAAAAAACAGGAACATAGAGGTCACATGCGTGGCACATTTACAGTACCGATCCTTAGAATTACAGAACACTTCTAAATGGATCATTTCAGCTCCAGCACCTGTTGGAGGCTTTTTAACAGAATATTTACATGCCTGTACGATTAATCGCCTGGTCTGCTATGCAGTCGGACTGTACTGAGTTCTGTGTTTTTAAGGAATGAAAAGCAAAATGGACTTGTATATTTAATGAGGTCAACTGTCAAAACGTTAATACCTTAGTTAAAAATGAGAGGGATGTTTGTCTTGAATTAGGTCAACGTGCTTCTGAAATGTGAATTCATCACCATATACAAACATTCTCTTCCGTTTTCTTCCCGTGTCCAGAAACTGGCAGCTCGACTTCCCAAAACACGAGAGGCCAGAGAAGCTCCCCATGGCTGCATCTGTCCACCAGGTAAGCTTTAGCCTCTGTCGCACCCACCTCTCACCTCTGACCCCCTCACCTTTGACATATTCTAGCACAGCTCTTGCAATCAAGGTGTTTACCCACCCCTACTAATCTATGCTGCTAAAATCCTGCTTTGGTTTTACCCCTCCAGGTGAGCTCAGTTTCCCCTGCTTAAATGGGTCACTAGCCAGTAGGTAGGTAAGCGTGGGAGGGGCATTTGCATTTGGCAAACTGCTGCTCTAGGTTGGAGGATAGAACAGTGATAATGAGATACTCCTCTTCAGGCGTAACAACCTTAGAAGGTCTCAGGAAGCCTCTAAAAGCATATGGCAGAGTCGTTTTCCGTATAACTGTGATTCTTTAGCAAAGCTTTGTGCGATGTTCTCCTTTGTAAGTGGGATATAACTGATTGTCATTTGATGGTCCAGATGGGTTAACAATGAGTTGGCAATGGGACCAGTGTTGGGACCAGTGTTGGGAACACATATGACGTAAGCGACAGATGAGACACACGGCTATATAACACTCTGTGTGTTTAATGACACTCGTGATTTATGACCAATTGATTTTGGCCCCTGATAACTGTTGCTCATTTCTGCAGGCCTCTGTCGTCGAAAGTGTATAACAGAAAGATATTAGATAAGACAAAACGAATGATACGAACACTAAAAACGTCACGGCAGAGGTTGAAAACAACGTTGAAGCAAGTGAAGGAAGACAGATTGCACCGACACAGTATCTGTCACCATTGTAAAATGCAGGATTCCTGGTCTGAGTTTAATGGCAACAGATGCAAGGACTCAACAGGTTTTACTGGTATAAACTATGCTCACACTTGATACTGGACATGTCAAGTGCTGCCCTCCTTTTGTGCTTCATAATGATGACAGGTGTAAGTGTATTTCGGGAACAGTTGGCATTGGTTAGCGGCGCCGTCGTTTTGTTTCATATTGGATCATGACGCAAGCTGGAGTGACAAGGTGCCGTCATAATTCCTAGACAGGCACAACCAGGCAGAGCTTAACTAGCCATATCCGCTATACCACTGACCCAGTGGATTGACCAGACTGATCGGAACACCATTGACTGCCGGGAAGAAGCATCCATATTTATTCCATTGTAAAACCTATGGCAGACATTGAATAAATACAGATATTATCTTAGGCTGTCAGCATGCACTGAAGCACTGAATAGTGCCGTACATTTACACAAACACCTCCTGATGAATATTCCACAAATTATGTTACAAGGCTAAGTATGGTGGGTACTGTATATTAGATTAGAATTAGGTTTGAAAAACAACATAGTGGGGAGATTTGTCTTAGGTAATGTAAACACCTACTCCGCTTTTCTGAACTGTTGAACGATTATAATCGTAGCAAGTAATGAGTAGTCCCTATTCGAGCAGTGTTTTTGACCAGCTAATTTCCCAGGGGCACCAGCTCAAGTCACCGTCTTCGACATGAGTGAACTGAGTTCTGATAAAGTAAAAGTATGCTTTCTAGAAATAGTTTACATTCAAATTTTATACAATATTGGCGGAAACTAAAAAGAAGCTGTTGAACTTGTTTGTAAATAATTGTTATTTCAAACAACAGAATGTTACTTAGCTTGTTTTTGTAAGAGTGTTTGTGAATGTATTTGTGTGTATGTGTCTTTTTACAGCCCCTTCATTGCTGTGAGGTGTTTTTATATATTTTTAAAATGTATTCAAATTGTAGAGATACTCGCTTGACTTGACTAGAGTTGAAAAATAATTCCATGGTTTAAGGGCTCATACAGCATCTATTGTTTCCTTGGTTCTGTTTGGGAATTGGGGACTGTAGAGAAACCTCTGGTGATTTGACTTGTCGGGTCATTTTGTGTGACTGAGGTCTGTGCTATCTGAAAATAATGTACAGTTGTACTCATAAGTTTGCATACCCTGGCAGAAATTGTGAAATTTTGGTATTGATTTTGAAAATATGGCTGATCATGCAAAAAAACTATTTTATTTAAGGATAGTGATCATATGGAGCCATTTATTATCACACAGTTGTTTGGCTCCTTTTTAAATCATAATGATAAGAGAAATCACCCAAATGGCCCTGATCAAAAGTTTACATACCCTTGAATGTTTGGCCTTGTTACAGACACACAAGGTGACACATACAGGTGAAAATGGCAATTAAAGGTGAATTTCCCACACCTGTGGCTTTTTGTATTGCAATTAGTGTCTGTGTATAAATAGTCAATGAGTTTGTTAGCTCTCATGTGGATGCACTGAGCAGGCTAGATACTGAGCCATGGGGAGCCGAAAAGAACTGTCAAAAGACCTACGTAACAAAGTAATGGAACTTTATAAAGATGGAAAAGGATATAACAAGATATCCAAAGCCTTGCAAATGCCAGTCAGTACTGTTCAATCACTTATTAAGAAGTGGAAAATTCGGGGATCTCTTGATACCAAGCCAAGGTCAGGTAGACCAAGAAAGATTTCAGCCAGAACTGCCAGAAGAATTTTTCAAGATACAAAACAAAAAACCCAAGGTAACCTCAGGAGAAATACAGGCTGCTCTGGAAAAAGACGGTGTGGTTGTTTCAAGAAGCACAATGCGACGATACTTGAACAAAAATGAGCTGCATTGTCGAGTTGCAAGAAAGAAGCCTTTACTGCGCCAATGCCACAAAAAAGCCAGGTTACAATATGCCCGACATGCCTCAGCTTGGCATGCCTCACACCTTCTGGCACACTGTAATTTGGTGCGACGAGACCAAAATAGAGCTTTGTGGTAACAACCATAAGCACTATGTTTGGAGAGGGGTCAACAAGGCCTGTAGTGAACAGAATACCATCCCCACTGTGAAGCATGGTGGTGGCTCACTGATGTTTTGGGGATGTGTGAGCTCTAAAGGCACGGGGAATCTTGTGAAAACTGATGGCAAGATGAATGCAGCATGTTATCAGAAAATACTGGCAGACAATTTGCATTCTCCTGCATGTAAGCTGCGCATGGGACGCTCTTGGACTTTCCAGCACAACAATGACCCTAAGCACAAGGCCAAGTAGACCCTCCAGTGGTTACAGCAGAAAAAGGTGAAGGTTCTGGAGTGGCCATCACAGTCTCCTGACCTTAATATCATCAAGCCACTCTGAGGAGATCTCAAACGTGTGGTTCATACAAGACAACCAAAGACTTTGCATGACCTGGAGGCATTTTACCATGATGAATGGGCAGCTATACCGCCTGCAATAATTCGAGGCCTCATAGACAACTATTACAAAAGACTGCTCGCTGTCATTGATGCTAAAGGGGATAAACCACAGTATTAAGAACTAAGGTTATGTAGACTTTTGAACCGGGGTCAGTTAATTTTAATTTAATTTTTTTTTTTGTTATGTTTAGTTTTATGATTGTGCCATTCTGTAATGACCTACAGTTGAATATGAATCCCATAAGAAATAAAAGACATGTGTTTTGCCTGCTCACTCATGTTTTCTTTACAAATGGTACATATATTACCAATTCTCCAAGGGTATGCGAACGTTTGAGCACAACTGTAAATATATTCATAAACTCTTCGGCCTTCAAAGGTCCTGCACTCTTACTGTATAATCTCCACCCAACACAGCCACATGAGTACTGACCACCCCTCAATGTCTGGCTCCTCTCTAGGTTTCTTCTTAGCTTTCAACCATATTAGTGAGTTTTTCTTAGCCACTGTGCTTCCATTTTTTGTTGTGGCCTGCTCTTTAAAGTGTCAGGCTGGGTGTCTGTATAAGCACTTTGTGACAACTTAGTGACAATTGTCAGTGTACTTTGTCACTAGCGTATTGTTAGACAAGTGGCAAATAGTTGGTAAATATAGAGGAATGTAATATCCTGATGACTGACTGATCTCTGACATTCAAGAAGGTTCAATTGAAGAACACTGATTTCTATTGGATAATTAACTCTCTAACAATGTGATGAATAACCTGTAGTGCATGTCTGCCCTCCCTCTGCCCCCAGGTGGTGTAATTCCATAACAAGATTAGTTTGAGTTTTTTTTTTTTAATATTGTGTAATTAAAAATTATCACTGAAATCTATCAATACAGCTCCAATCATCACATTGTCAATTTATTTTAACCAATCATCAGTCACATAAGTTAAGAGCAGGACACTTGGCATTTCCTGTTTGCATTGTATTCGGTCAAATAGAACATTTGGGTTCATCCATTTAACAAGTTTGCTGACAGCGAACTGATTGGTCGACTGTAAGAGCCAGTAAAGAGTGTTTTACAATATTTTTTTCATGTGTGCAGGGATTTTCCTGCATTTGAAACTCAAAGGCGGCCGCCTTCCCAAAATCTCACACCGCCTCTGTGTCGGCATGGTCAATCATAATTTCGCGGTCATACGGTAAATAGCCTACGTAGCCGATTGTGACTGTAGGAGAGAAATGATGTGGCGTCAAGGCAAGGATTGAGTAAAAAAACAACGCAACAAGGCTGTAATATATAGGGCTACAGCTCTGATGCGTTTTAAATGGAAGTTAAATTAACAAGAACATAGTATAACAACGAAAATAGACAACAATAATATTGTGATGAATTATAAAGCTTGATGAGTGATTTCATATTTTTATGTGATTCCTAGATCTTTTAATAAACATAGTTTTGATGCTCAATGGCTAAATGTTTTCGGGTGGCTCAGACATAATGAAGAGGGAATGATAGTCTCTGTATGCTACAGGCATTGTGGAGCCAATATGTTTGGGGGCTTAGGAAAATAGCCAAGCAGAAACTATAGGCTGGATGCACCTAGATCCAATAAAATGTCTACTAGTACTGGACAGGCAGAGGAGAGCAGAAAAAACACAAGGGTAAAATCCTACATATGTTAAAAAAAATAGATCAAGTATGTAACATATTAATATGTAAAGAATATATTTATTGCTTGTTTTTTGGTTGCTATTGTATTAGGGAGGACATTGTAGTGTGCATTAGCTGCTCAAGTGGACATTGACAACAGGGCAGATTTAATACTATAATAGTTTTCTTTTTCAGATGGCCAGATATTATATAAAGTATATCACAGAGGGGCGTCCAGATATATAAAGTATATCACAGAGGGGCGTCCAGTGGAGCGGGGGTTGAGGTACCACCTTTGACAAATTTTCAGCCAGGAAAAATTTGGGGTGTGTGTGTGTGTGTGTGTGTGTGTGTGTGTGTG
>JACXGI010001560.1:0-10183 GCA_016801175.1 Esox masquinongy
TAATTTTCTGAGATACTGAATTTGGGGTTTTCATTAGTTGTCAGTTATAATCATCAACATTAAAAGGAATAAACACTTGAAATATATCAGTCTGTGTGGAATGAATGTATACATTATACAAGTTTCACTTTTTGAATGGAATTACTGAAATAAATCAACTTTTTGATGATATTCTAATTATATGACCAGCACCTGTATACAGCTCCAGAAAAAAATAAGAAACCGCTGTACCTTTTTCTTTCCTTTCCAAAAATGTTGAAAAGGAAAGTTTTGAGTGAGGAACTGTGTATGAGGAGTACCTGTTGATGTAGTACTGTTGATGTAAAAAGGGCCTTATGAATAAATACATTTGAATTTTGAAATTTGAAACATAACGACATTATTATAAAAACAATTTAGATTTAGTAATGTAATAGTAAACTAAGTAAGTAAGTAAAAATATAATGGCCTGGACGGAAAACCACGTCAGACTGATGACAGCACCTGTTGCCTAGTTTGTAGATATATTTTACATTGATGGTTGCTAGTTATGTATAATTAGACATTCTTTTTCTACAACAATATTTACATCATATTGACAAAATCACATGATACACACCTCATGAATTAAATATGCAAAACGTTAGAAGGACGATTTACTAGCAAGCCAGCACTGAAACAGATAGAATTATCTCCCATTCTGGCTCGGTTTTTAGCTTGCGGCTATGGTATCTAATTGGCTAAGTTTTGTGTATTTACTTGCTCAAATTTGTGACAAACTTAGCTTTGTTATCGACCCATTGCTGTGCACAAACTATTTTTGTTCATTAACATTGTCATATATAGAGAAATAGCCACATATTCATTCAGAATTTGTGTAAGTGGGTAGCTACTAGAGCAGACCAAATAGCTTCCGTAGTCATTCAGCAACAAAAATTTACTTTAAAAAAAAAAACTATTTAATCTATCAAGTGACACTATTAGTAAAACATTGTACATTGCAGTAAATTTTCTCTTACATTGAGTCCATGGTTTGGTCCCTTGTGTGCATAAAGTGTGCATAAAGGGACCAAACCATGGACTCATGGTTGTGAGTTTGTCCATAAAGGACATGTCATCAGAGGCTCTCATGTGGCAGATTTGGTCAAAAATGTAACTGCTTCTCACAAAATAGCTGAAGACAGGAGACCTGTAGGCTGGCATCCTTTACTTGAAGCCATAGCAGCCCTTAATGTACCGTTGTCTGGAATGCTTAGTTATCAGGTGCGTCAGCAGATACAAAGTTTAAAATCAAATCAGCTGGCTTCCTCCAAAAGATACACTACTTTTAAAGATGCCCAACACTCATTTGAACTGGGGAATACAGAAGTTTTAGTAAATATCTGAATAAATGTACACTCAACAATTGTAATGTAATTATACTGAATTTCAATAAAAATACATTTTACCAAACTTAACATTTATGGCATTCTTTAAACATTTGTCTTGAACATGCACATTGAGTATAAGGTTTTAAAGGGCGTACATTTAAACAGTTTTGATATTTTCTAACAAAACAATCTACCATGACATCACTACTTCTTAAATCACCACTATATTGAGAGATAACATCTTCATATGAAAGCCCCCTGGCTCTTTGACATAGAAAATGCAGTGATGACCACAGGTAGAAAATTCATCCTGTACTTGTTTATTACTATGATATATTACAACTCCATTTTTGATTAAGGATTGTTTTATAGATTTGGGAAAATGTGAAAATCCAGGGGGAAAACCATAGGAATCAAAAACAATTGTGATTTTTCTATCATCTAAAGTCACAGCCAGCGTTCTCCCGGCAGGTGTCTCGGATGTGTATTTGTGAAGGGCTCTACTGGTGGAATAATTAATTAAGCTGCCCGACAACGCCACCTGGATTTGAAGAGCCCAGGAACTCTAATACGTAATTACTATAATACTATAATTAAAACCCAGGATCTTTCTCAGAGGGAGAGCGGCAGAGCAGTTACATAAAAGGAGGCAGAGGCTGGACTAAGGAAAAGTATAACAAACTTTATTAACACTAAGCTAAAAATATAAAATGCCCATAAAACTCTTCAGTGTCCCTTTGTCCGGAGTGGGGGTGTGTCCTCCTTCACTTAGCCTCAGTCGTGGTGGCTCCAACTAGCTCCCTACAACACAAAGGGAAACTGGTCCAGAAGCAGGTCCTGCATTGACTGCCATACATGTTCAAACATATCCTATCAGGAGCGACACTATTAAAGAGGTAATAGCACCCCGAGACCCTCTGCCTGTCACCGAGCTCTGTCGTTACTTCGGACCCATGGCCAACACAATACCTGGGCATGAACTTCCCCCCACTACACACAACCGTACCCAAAAGTACTCACAATATCCCTGCGTAGCAGGTGGCGCCAACCTACTATCCCAGGGTGTGGAGGGGTTTGCCTTCTTGCTCCACGTGTTGCCATGCTTCGCGGGCGTCCTGGCTCGGTCAGCTGGCTCCGGGGAGGTCAAGTTACGTCTTCTTTCTCGTTCCTTGCTCTCCAGCCGCTGCAAGGTATATTTCCCGTTGGCTAAAGTCTTCCTGCTCTCGTGTCCCTTCCAGCTTATCTAAGTGGAGAGCAAAAACAACCCCCAGCCCAATCCCGTTGGTCCACAAGGACATGCCCCCCCCATTGGTCCAAAGGCATGTCCTTCACATCCCATTATAAAGGGATTGTCTAATTAAAGAGTTGAATGCACGGAGTGGACGAGTGCAAAACACGGAGTGGACGAGTGTATGGATCGCGATCCATACAAATAACTGTAGGTAATTAATCACACACCCGTACTCCACGGAACTGGGTTTCAACCATTCGCTGCATAAAAATCTCTATCTCTTGGGTATTCATGTTTGTTTTGATTAATAGTAATCCACCATGACTTGTCTTTAGGAGTTTACTTCCAGGATGGAATCGGAACATGCATATACTATCATACTTGCTGTACTATCTAACGGATCTCTGAATCTCATTTCTAATCATAGGCTACCGATGGAGCCCACTGAAAGACTTCCTGTGGTTTCTTCATCTGGAGCTAGGTTGAAACCGTACAGGGTGTATCCCGATGTGTAATCCTTTTCTCTTAATAGGCAAGACCATATCTTTTAAATGTCTTCCCATAGCCAGGTATAGATCATAAAATTCTCTAACGCATATACCATTGTTGAAATTTGGTTGGAAGGCCTTAGCTGGAATTTGACGTACATCCTGACAGAGGGCTACATTTCAATTACGGAAATGAAAGGGTTTTTTATCCGGACAGCCAGTGCTAGCCGCATGATTAACCATAACAATGTAGCGGGGGAGTGCACCCAAAAACAAATAATCTTGACTGCAAATTCTAGATTCTCTGGGGATGCTGAATGTTCTTATCGTTTTAACACTCCAGAATGGCTCTGTAGGGGTAGGTGGAGCTGCTCTGGCTGATGAGTCGATCCCCTAATGTCACATCCACTTGGTAGCCAAAGGAAAATTAATGAGAGGCATCCGTAGCAATATTAGTCCCATCTTTCTTGGTTTCTTTGAGGATTAGGTGTAGTAGGGTGTTATTCAATTCCAAATACTGTTCTCCATGACCAGGGATGAAAAATTCTATAGGGCTGTTCTCTGCCAGGGCCGAGATTGGCATGATCTTGACATAATTTGCACTATCTAAAGAAAATAGGGTCAGGGGGGATCCAACTCAGTCTTTGGTGCTTCCCCTGACTTTCGGTTGTAACAGAGTCATTTTTTAGAAAATACTCTTCAGTATTCTCTTTGCAGACCTCCTACCTTTACTTCGCTTTTGCCTTAATGATTTTATTTTAACAGTTGACCATGGCATCTTAGGAAAAGGAAGCCGCGCTCCCGGGGGCCTCTTTTTAGGTCTACGAGCCAATATCATGAGTCCGCCTGAGCCTAGCTGTCACTCAGGAACTGACACATTGCTTTTGGCCATAGCACTAGAAATGACTTCACCAACAATATTTTTAGCTGCATTTTTTAAATGCGGCTTGGCGATGCTAAAACCTTCATGTACGGGATCACCATCCTAAATAGATTATGGAATATGCCGCCCACCCCTACATACATAGTCAGGGTTCCATATTAACCATTAACTGGTAACCCATTGACTACTTGATCCACATAGTAAGATACGTAACGATTAGAGTCAAGATGCGGACTGTGTAACATCTTTAAATATGTAAAGATTGGATGGGATGAAAATGGAGTTTAACAGTCACTTTACCTCAATCAAATATTATATTTTTATTCTGATCCGTCTTAATCTCAATGTGTATGTTATCAATATACATTTTTGCTACTGGTACGTAGTGTGGTTGTGCATTATTAATTGTGATGATATCACCGTCTGTCCCGTCTATATGATCTGTACCTAAGAGTGGCACAAAACTGTCTCCATCCCCTTGAAAATATATATATATATATATATATATCTGTATACACAAACATTTTATAAAATCCACCATGTATAACGGCTGGCAGTGGAGACAGAATATCTTTCACTTCCACCCACATGTCTGATTGCAAAATTAAAACGTAAGATAAACTGCCTCAGGTTTTGATTGCTGAATCGGAATCTTCACTTACGAGTTTCACTCGCTTTTGATTATTGTCATATCCTAATAACACATTCTTATCCTTATCACTTAAAGCCTGGTTCACCCCATAGATAACCGGTTCTATGTTTTTATAATAGCCTGTGCTAAGTTGGATAGCCACAGGAGTTATAGATTCTTTTTTTGTAGAAAAACTTTCTTAATATGTTTGCCCAACTATGCAGATATATAATCTCAGCTAAATGGAGATAGAATTGCTTCTAAATTATTGCAAATATGCAGACCACAATTTACAAATGTATATTACGTTGTGTAAACTGTGACGGTGAGGTGACGGACAGCTGTCATCTCCCGCTTTTCCCGGTTTCCCGTTTCTCACGAACACATCCCGGACTTGTCATGTGTCTTGTCTTTAATCATCACTCACAGCAGGCCCTGTCATGGAGAATCAAGTCCACTCTTTCTAAAACAAATGCACTTCAACTCAGGAATTTGTGAATCCAACAGACTTTAATGAAAATCATAAAACAATGACAGTCATCAAAGCCAGGCCCTTCTGCAGATACACCCAAAGTTCTAAGTCCGGACCATGGCTTTTATACAAAACTTTCACACATCACGCCATCTGACCATCCTATTTGGAAGTCCCCCCGGGGCGGGGTTTACCTCTTGTCCCTTAGCTTTCTGAGTGTCCATAGTTCAGAGCAGTAAATCATGACAACCTCATGGTTCATACTTGGGTCACACCACCAGTGGTACACAAAGGCAGTAAACTTCAGGGCCATTAATGTCTGGACACATAATGATGCTCTGTTGAGGTGCACTGCTGCTGACACACTCATGATGGTTCTCAGGACAAGATACACACGTCATGATGGCCAAACAATCTCTAAGAACTCATTGTCTGTGTGTGTGTGAATTACATCATTCAAGAACTCATTGTCTGTGTGTATGGATTGCACATTAATAAATTTCATAAAGCGAGTGATTATGCATGCACATTATTATATCCATAGAGCATGTGATTATATATGCATTTTACAGAAAATTCCCTCACAGTCCCAATTCCACCATTAGTATGTGTTTAAATGTTGCTCCTCTGCTCCCCTCATTTGTCGGTCATTGTTGCTTGTCGCCGTATGTTGCCCGTCAGTGGTGAGTGTTTTTCGTTTCGTTTTGGTTTGTGTGCTCGGTGTTTATTTTGTTTATTATTTGTTTATTATTAAAATACCACATCGACCGCCACTCTGCCTGCGCCTGGTTCCTCAATCTCCACCACTACACCCATCGTGACATAAACAGAAAATACAATTTACAAATAAATGTAACATCCACAAACTAATGTCTCATTATCTGAAAATACAAAACACAATCCACAAATATATTTCACTACCCATAAATGAACTCCTTTCTATTTGTACCTCAAAGCAAGGATTTTAATATATAAAAAATGATTTGCAATTATCCCTCACACCTTTGAACAGTAAATACACTATTTGTGGATCACATTATATTTGTGGATTGGTTCCTATTTGTTTGTAACATTTTGACTCAAGTTTTGCGATGTTATATACTATATAAAAATCTACAATTGCACAAATTCTACAAATACATCATGATCTGTAAATAGGAAACATGGTCCACAAATGTAATTCAGAATCTTCAAACAAACACGTTTAAAATTCACAAACAAATACTTTACGATCTGTAAACATGAAACACGATCCACAATCACAATTCACAATATGCAAACTATTTTCATCAGGTGAAGACGTATTTGTAAGTGACATTTGAGTTTGTGGAACGTATCCTATTTGTGGATAGCAAACTGTGTTTGTGGATTGGTTCCTGTTTGTTTACAAAATGTTGACGCAAACATTCCGCATTAGATTTGCAAAAATGATTTGTACTTGCAATCCAATGAGGCTAATAGAGTTATCTCTTCACTAGCTTTCTTTACACCATCTTGGCCTGTGTTCCAGCCAATCAGGCACTTGCCTTTAGTCTTACGTCAGGTCTTGTTTGGAGAGCTACAAAGTGTGATCTTTCCTGAAGTCCTGGTGAAAACAGCAACTATGCAGAAAACTGGTAAACTGTTTATAAAAACGTTATTGGAAGAAACAGCTTGATATCTACTGTGAAAGGAAATGGGCATGAGAAACTTAACACAATGCATATGTGCTGACTAACTCTGAACAAAGGACAATAGATAGGACATGATGCCCATTACTGATGGGCCCCACACATCCTGTCCATACATCCTGTCCATACCTCCTGCTAGGAGTTGTCAATGTGACTGTCATAGGCTCTATGGATAGGCCCATTGACCATAGGTTGGAACATACCATACAAGGGTCTTTTGTAGGATAAACCTTTCTTATTGGAGGATATTGGACTGTGTAATGGTTGGTTATGACCACTGTCCACCTTCTATGTGTCCTGGCATAAAAGACTGTGTTAACTTTGTAATTATTGGAGAACATGTAAGAACTATGGAAGGTCAACATCTTGGACTCATGCTGAATAAAGATGGTACTCCCCTGACTACCGGATGCATTTATTTTGTTCATGGATCAGAAATGGAGAGAATCTAACAGCATGGTGCCGTGACCCGGATAGATGGATTTTGCACTCTGAATAGTGAGTCAAACCACTCTAAAAGAACAAGTCAGTTTAAAGAGCATGAGTATTTTTGAGTTTTTTTGATATACAGAAAATATGGGAAGAAATTCAAAGAATGCCTGATGAATTACAAAAAACACGTTGGTCGTTGATTGTGTTATCAGAAATTGAAAACTGATATGATGAATTCCTCAAAGATGATCTTGAAAGATCTTTGAAGGAGAAAGAATGTGCTCGGGCGTTGGCTGAACTGGACAAGTTGAAAAAAAGGACTTGAAAATTTGAAAAAGGAACTGGAAATGGTGAAAGCAGGAACAACATCTAAAGACACTCAAAGCCCATTGAAAAAGAAACCAGGATCATGTCACTATTGTGGAATCCCTGGCCATTGGCAGAATGAGTGTCACAAGAAGAACCAAAGGAAAAAGACAGGATGCACAGACAGTTGGAACACGAGACATTCTGCCCACATGCTGAGCAGCAGCAAGGAAAGATCTCCCATGTATGGAATTCAGGAATCAAAGAGAGAGGATTTCCTGGCGATACCTGGAACTGACGTGAGCTTATATAATCATTGATTAAGAGTTTTAAATGTGTTTCCAAAAATGTATCGTACCTAAATATTGAGTAGAGCTGGGACTTATCAAGGAAATCTGATCACTTCCCTTGATAATGACCAGGCTTATCCAATTGAATATTAATTTGAAAAGCACTTTGATGGTAAATACGTTTTAATAGACATTCAAGAAATAGCCTGTTTTGTTTTGTCAAGTGTGATGTCAGTAGGGCCCATAGGCCTTTACAAAGGGTTTCCACCAAGTTGGAATGCGTGTGTGTTCTCTCTCTCTCTATGCCTCGTCACAGGATGACTGGTGAGAGGGAAACAATACACAGAGGGTAATCATTTTTTGAAGTTAAGTAAAACACATGGCTTTCCAGGTGCACTGAATATGATTCTAATATATGTTATAATTTGGTTTTAGACAAAAGATTGAGAGCATGTGAAATTATGACAGAAAGGGAGAAAACAGCCAAAAGCGAGTTTATCCCCTACAATAAAATTCAATATTTTATTTTGAATGCTAAATTGGCTTTGGTTAATTAGGAATTTTTTCATTTGTTTGTTTTTTGTGTTTCTCTTATAACTAAGATGACATTTGTGTTTTATAGAACAAGTTGGATACTAAAAAGTTGACTGACTAAAATAGTCTCACCCTTGGTTCAGAGAGCAGCACAGGGGGGAGGAGTACTTGAGCCAATCCCCCCACACACTGCCCTGGAGTAGCAAGAGTTACATAGGTTTACTTGGGTGGTCATGTCTGTTTTTTAGTTTAATCATAATTTTTATGAATGTTTTGGAATGTCCAGACCGGCAAACGCAAGAGACCGGCAAAGATTTACTTCCGCACTTACCCATCATTAAACCCAGCAAACCTAAGCGTGGCAAAAATGCCGGATCTAGAGCGAACACAATGGGGCCGTCTAGCCGCCACACATCACCCTGGTATCTCGATTAACGTGTCCAGCGTGCGTTAATAAGCTCGTCAGCCCTTTTGCAAGATTTTCCTTACACCGGTGTTGTATACAGTGGTCCAACCACCGTACTGTTAACAGTTTTAACCAAATTTTAACTGTATTGTGCCCTTACCCCCAGAGTTCAAAATCTGACTCCGGGTACCTGTACTGACCAATCTCAACTCACTTCAGCTGGGCGCCCTGTCTCTCACCCCTTTCGTAGCTAGCCTACGATCAGGGGAGGATTCAGGCTCCAGAGACCCAGTCTCTGGCCGTGCATGGTTGACCCACTAGGATATAAGTTCGAGATGTCAGTTTTAGTGTCCAAAGTACGAACCCCAAAAGTGTGATGGTAATTCCATCGATAGGAACCCTTAAGGGAAGTTCAGAGACAAAATTCTCTTGGCATAATTAGCATTTTATTTGCAAATAAAGAGACGCGTCAAAAGCTTACAGAATAGACCTGTGAGGAATCTCTGAGGAAACACAGAGCCAGGCAGAGTACTTATTACAGATAAAATGGGTGTGGTAAGATACTGCCTAGCTGTCTGATGTCAACAATACATAGGTTTTACCCAAAGGGCGTGCTGTTCCCCCACCTTATTCTTCTTGCCTTAGGTGTTTACTGTCAAGGGGGTAGGGGAACATCGTAAAAGACAGTAGACCACATTCCTGAAGAACAAAGGACAGATACCCTTATTGGTTTAGGCAGATTAACAGATGGTCAGAGTGTCTAATGATCCGCTGATATTATTCAGATATTTCACAAAGACCAGAGTTACATACCAGGGAATAGAAAAGCAGATATATAAATGTACATTAGTTCAAGAATTTCCATAACAATCCGTCCTCTTGATACCGTAGCAACCCTCGATATCAATCCTTAAACAATTTACTCATTAGGATTTAGACTGCAACAAAACTGTACTTTTTAACATGATCTTTTATGATATCATCACCCTAATAATTAGAGAACAGAACAAGTCTGAAAATGTCTTGGTCCTTGTTGGCATGAGTTGCCAACAACGGGAACATTGCCTGTTATAACTTTAAAATCACATGATTTCTTTACTCAGGACTATAACATAGTACAGCAAAAACTTTTATGTTAAAAAACGCTAGTCAAAGGAGGTAATTTCAGGTGACTTACAGTGGATATATAAAGTCTACACACCCCTGTTAAAATGCCAGGTTTTTGCGATGTAAAAGAATGAGACAAAGATAAATCATGTCAGAACTTTTTCCACTTTTAATGTGACCTATAATGTGAACAATTCAATTGAAAAACAAACTGAAATCTTTAAAGGGGAAAAATGAAAAATAAAAACCTTACAATAACCTGG
Organism: Esox masquinongy; assembly: GCA_016801175.1. Classification (NCBI taxonomy): domain Eukaryota; kingdom Metazoa; phylum Chordata; class Actinopteri; order Esociformes; family Esocidae; genus Esox; species Esox masquinongy. Next base: position 10,063 of record JACXGI010001560.1, read on the forward strand.
TTGCATAAGTATGCACACCCTCTTATAACTGGGGATGTGGCTGTGTTCAGAATCAACCAATCACATTCAAACTCATGTTAAATAGAAGTCATTACACACCTGCCATCATTTAAAGTGACCA
>JACXGI010001560.1:10283-23414 GCA_016801175.1 Esox masquinongy
TGGTCCGCAGAGAGCTTCCAAAGCATCAGAGGGATCTCATTGTTGAAAGATATCAGTCAGGAGAAGGGTACAAAATAATTTCCAAAGCATTAGATATACCATGGAACACAGTGAAGACAGTCATCATCAAGTGGAGAAAATATGGCACAACAGAGACATTACCAAGAACTGGACGTCCCTCCAAAATTGATGAAAAGACAAGAAGAAAACTGGTCAGGGAGGCTTCCAAGAGGCCTACAGCAACATTAAAGGAACTGCAGAAATTTCTGGCAAGTACTGGCTGTGTGCTACATGTGACATCAATCTCCTGTAGTCTTCATATGAATGGGCTATGGGGTATGGTGGCAAGACAGAAGCCTTTTCTTACAAAGAAAAACATTCAAACCCGGCTGAAGGTTGCCAAAACAAACATCAAGTCCCCCAAAAGCATGTGGGAAAATGTGTTATGGTCTGATGAAACCAAGGTTGCACTTTTTGGCCATAATTGCAAAAGGTATGTTTGGCGCAAAAACAACACTGCACATCACCCAAAGAACACCATACCCACAGTGAAGCATGGTGGTGGCAGCATCATGGTTTGGGGCTGTTTTTCTTCAGCTGGAACCGGGGCCTTAGTCAGGGTGGAGGGAATTATGGACAGTTCCAAATACCAGGCAATTTTGGCACAAAACCTTCAGGTGTCCGTTAGAAAGCTGAAGATGAAGAGGAAGTTTACCTTTCAGCACGACAATGACCCAAAGCACACATCCAAATCTACAAAAGCATGGCTTCACCAGAAGAAGATTAACGTTTTGGAATGGCCCAGCCAGAGCCCAGACCTGAATCCAATTGAACATCTGTGGGGTGATCTGAAGAGGGCTGTGCACAGGAGATCTGACAGATTTGGAGCGCTTTTGCAAAGAAGAGTGGGCAAATATTGCCACGTCAAGATGTGCCATGCTAATAGACTCCTACCCAAAAGACTGAGTGCTGTAATAAAATCAAAAGGTGCTTCAACAAAGTATTAGTTTAAGGGTGTGCACACTTATGCAACCAGGTTATTGTGAGTTTTTTTATTTTTCCCCCTCAAAGATTTCAGTTTGTTTTTCAATTGAACTTTTTACATTATAGGTCACATTAAAGGTGGAAAAAGTTCTGACATGATTTATCTTTGTCTCATTCTTTTACATCACAAGAACCTGGCATTTTAACAGGGGTGTGTAGACTTTTTATATCCACTGTATATGTACTGTCAATGTATGGTAAGTTGCATTGACACGTGGGTGTGTAAACACCGATCACTGAATACATCCTTCAATTTATTACTGGTATAAGGTCCTCATATGCCAATTGCTTCATTCACTGTAAAGTCCTCTCATGGTTCCAATAAGATGTAATTCCAAAGTCATCACAAATGTTCTGCTCCTCCAAACGTCAGACAGTCAGTAATGAACCATTTCTTGGCAGACTGATGTAACAGACCGTAAAATTCAGATGTATATTCTGAGGTGTTGTCCTTCATATTTCAAATGCAGGTTACAGTGACACAGCTCTAATTATCCCCATTCTAGCTGCTTTATCAGCCAGGTCAGGAGAATCTGTGTGCTCTCCTTTGTGAATGCCAAGATGACCAGTTTTGTCTGAGGGCTCAATGGCTGCAGGCTGGGTCGGAGGTGACAGTTACTAGCACCAAAAATCACTCTGCCCTCAGGTAACTTAATTTAACCCCGCCTAATCTTTAAACACTGAAGCCCTTGGCTGTAGTGTGTGGCATGGATCCAGGTTCCTCTCTCAGCTACCTGGACAGCAGATGAGGTGCACCTGGTATGGACCGAACCAACGTGGCATGATGTCTTGCAGTTGGTCTTTCGCGCCGCAGTAAATGCTTCCAGAACTGGAGCTGTCCTTAGCCCCCCCGTCGGTTGGAGGTTGCCCTCTTCATCTCGAGGCAAAATCATCAGGACTAGAATTATTCCAGCTGTCAGGAACCAGGCATTACTGGAGACTCGCTGCACCCCGGGAAGTAGAATCCTCTTGCAGTGGTGGGACAGTCTGTTTGTGTGTGTGTGTGTGTGTTCCATCTTAGCCCACCTCACAATTGTCCTTTAAGCCAAACTCAGTCTCTGGGCTCCAAACAGTCTTTTATCGCTGAATCGCTTTCAAGTGTCCTGTACCTTTCAGTGAATTCTCCTTGAGAAGATTAGTTACGACTGCACAGTACACAATCAGAAATATGTCCATTACATTAGCTTGTTGATTCTTGTTATTGTATTAGAACACAGTCCTACCGAACACTTAACAAACTTGTATACCTGTATATCCAATGTCTTTCTGCTACTGTTGCCTAAATAGATTGTTGTAAACAGTAACAGAACAGCGAAAACACTAATATTTCTGGTGCTTCTGTTCTTCTAGTGTAGAAAAATAACAATTCCACTCTTTTCTATAGTTGGTTTAACAACCAACAAATAACAAAAACTACAAGAACAGAAGAACACAATTTTCTATTACTGTTCCAATTACTCATCATCTGTTAACATAGTTTGCTTATGTTTGAAGTTTCACTCTTAGAGTAGTTCATAAGCAATTCTCAGTTTATCATCTAACCAGATCTCAGTTGACACTCAATTACATCTGATTGTTTTCTCTCGAAACTACAATCAAATTCACTTTCGCTTAACACAAATGATTAAGTACCTTATTGCAAATCAAAACATTTCACACCATCTTGAAGCTCAGCTAACATGCTAACTGTTATTTAACCTAATTTCTCTACAAGATGAAACCCAGTGTGAATTTCTCCAAGCTTCTTCTTATTTATACTGGCACATTAAAAAGACACTGTAATCTTGTCATAAATCATGACCCCCCCTTATGTCCTATCTCCCCAGAGCTTGTCCTGAAACAGGGTGTGAGGGACTTGATTAACAAGAAACCAGGCAAGCCTAGTTCAGCTGGCCCACAATAGAAAGTGTTGCCCGCTCGAGATTCGAACTCCGGTCACCCACGTGAAAGGCTGTGTCGTTAACCACTTCACCACAGAGCTGAACTTTTGCTGGGTGTCAGTATAGCCTCTGGTGTCTATCCTGAATAAATCTTCTTTTGCCACTGGCCGTTTTAACAGTTAATTGGCCATTCGTGAATGACATTGATACAGTTAAACTGACTAACATTTCTTACTAAGTTTACCTCCACCACAAATAGCGTCTATGCACTGTATGGTGTTTGCTACTGGCCGTTTTAACAGTGTATTAGCCAGTAATAAGCTTTACCGGTATCTAATAACTTACTGGAATAGTCATTAAAATTGAGCAATTGCTAGCGAGTCTGCCAAAGCTATTTCATTTCATGGCATAAGAACGTACTTCTTTCTTTCATTCGGGAATGACATTGATACAATAACTATCAATAAAGGTGACGATAACTAACTTTTTCATCAAGTGAAAAGACAAGAGAATCGTGGAATCTACCAGAAATAATTAATGAATGTCGTTGCTCTCAATAGATTCAAACTCAGGTCTTCCACATGAGAGGCACTGTCTTCAACCACTACGCCACGGCATTACATGTTTCAGCAGCCGCTAGACACCATTGAGCATTGTGTTAGACTGACTAACGTTTCTTATTAAGTTTACCTCCACCATAGCGTTTATGAACTGTGGCTTTTGCCACTGGCCGTTTTAACAGCTTATTAGACAGTAATAGGCTTACTAGTATCTACTAACTTCCTAGGAATAATCATAAGAATTGAGCAATTGCTAGCAAGACTGAAGATGAACTTTTCCATGCCAGAAACAGTCGCAATATAACCGTATACAGTTTCAGTTAAGGCTTACTATAACGTAACTACTGTATGTTGTAGCCAGCAAATGTGTTTGTCTATCCTGACCCAAAACGTATGCATGGATGCGTACTTTGAAAATCCACCAGAAACAGTCGCAATATAACCGTAAACTTTTTTATTTCAGGCTTAATATAATGTAGATACTGATGGTTTTAGCCAGCAAAGTTTTTGTGTATATGGAATAATTCATAATGCATACTTCGCTTCGCCTGCGAGGAGATATGAACTTGGGACCTATAGTTCACAGGTTTGCTTCTCTAACCACTACGCTATTTAACAAGGGTCGGTCGGTCGGTCAGTCAGTCGCTCACTCAGAGACATTCGCTCTTCTTGGCCGGCTCCGCTTACGCGGTTCGGCAAAAATGAGTGACCCAATCTTGATCTATAAACATGTTACACTTTTACACAGGGAAATAAATAATCCAGATACAATTCCCATCTTTTTGTACTCTTCAACTCTTTCGTCCAAACGCAAACTGCGTTTTAGATAACGGAAAACGGACCTTTTGAAAAACTCCTTCCAGGATGAAGATATACAGAAACTCCGTTTTCAGTGTTTACAGGGAAAACTGAGATTTTGGCTTGTAATGTCAGTGTGCCCCTTTATCTCCGGTTTGACGTCAGAGTGTGCGCCGTTCTCCTGCTTTGTTTACATGAGGCGATTTTGTGCAATTGCGGATGTAGCCAAAATAGTGTTGGTTTTAATCTTGCTAACAGGACTTTACATGTTTACCCAAATATACAGTTACTCTCCCACTGTGTTGAGGAACAGAGGCAAAGGACTGGTATTCCGATGGATTTGCATGGTGGCCCCCTTATGCTGACAAAGCCCGAATCTTAAACACATTGTTCAGAAGATCTCCCCAAAACCAACCAAAGGATGGAATCAGTACCCAGCACGAGTACTCTTTGAAACAGGTAATATTCTGTGTACAGCCGTATTTATGTTTTAGGTGTATGTACTTGTAATACTACACCTACATAATATTTGCCGGACCGCGTAAGCGGAGCCTGCCTAGAAGAGCGAATGTCTCTTACTGACTGACCGACCGACCGAGTGACTGTGTACCCTTTGTTAAATAGTGTAGTGGTTAGAGACATGGTCTACGGAATAACAGGTCCCAGGGTCAACTCCTGTAACAGTCAAGCCACATTATGCCTGAGGTTCAGGACAGACAACAACTTCACTGGCTGTACAACCTTATGTAGCTACATAATAGGAAGGCTAAAATAAAACAGTTCTGGTGGATATTAGGATTTATTCAGGATAGACAAACACTTTGCTGGCTACACGATTCTCTCGTCTTTTCACTTGACGAAAAAGTCAGTTACCGTCACCTATATTGATACAGTAGTTATTGTATCAATGTCATTCACAAATGGCTAATAAGCTGTTAAAACGGCCAGTGGCAAAAGCCATACAGTTCATAGATGCTATTTGTGGTGGAGGTAAACTTAATAAGAAACGTTACTCAGTTTAACACAATGGTTAATGGTGTCTAATGAAATATTCAAACTTGGCATGATGTTAATACATGACAACATTATATAATGTCAAGAGGCTATACTGACACCTGGCAAATGTACAGCTCTGTGGCATAGTGGTTAATGACACAGCCTTTCACATGGGTGACCTCGGTTTGAATCTCGAGAGGGCAGACATGATTAACACTTTCTATTGCGGGCCGGCTGAACTAGGCTTGCCTGGTTTCTTGTTTTATTATCTTCATTAACTGTGCAATGTCCTTGTCATCGTTTACAGAATATTGTCACAAGATTGCAGTGAGTTGGAAAAAGTCATGTGTGACATCAAACTTCAACACTGACCAGGAGCAAGAATGCCAAAGAGGCCGACAACATATCAAGTAAGAAAATATTAGTTTTGTATTTTATTACTTTAGCCTGATGTAGGAAAGTATCAAGCTATATCTGACTAAAATATATCCAAATAGACAATTACTCTAGTAAAATATATCTTGACTAAAATAATCTGGTAAAAAAAGTATTTTCAACTAATTTGTTGCTCTTCCATATATAAACCAAAAAGACTCAGGTCATCATCCTCCTCAACAGGCTCAGGAGGAGTAAGATCATCTTCCTTCCAACACGTCTCAACCATACCTCTCCCCTAAAAAAAAAGGAAAGGCAAGGAGGCTCCTCTTAAAGCCACTCCTCCATTGGTTGTGAGAGCAAAGACAAACCACCAGAATGGCATCAGTAGTGGTAAGTGACCCAGAAGGGGCAACAGGGTCAGATATGAAGTAACATTATACTAATTTTGATGTTTGTTCTTTAAGTCACTAGCCATTCAGGTCCAAGTTCCAGCCAACTGAGTAGAGATGGTTCACAGGCCAGACCAGCATCAGCCTTTCCAGGACGTAGATGTCTCTTACAGGTGGTTTATAAATGTTCAACTTACTCTACCTTTCATATGTTTGATCAATTAAAAACACACTTGCATAATTTTTGTTCTTTATCGAATCACAACAGTGAGTTGGATGGATGAAATGGGGACCAGATCACCCGCAGTTGGGCAAAGGCCAGGGGGCTCATTTATCAAGAGTAACTGGAAACAATCCTAAATGTGCACATACGAACAAGTTTAGGGTTAAGGTTAACCACAAATAAGTGTGTATGCATGCTTGATAAAACAGCCCCCGGACTCAGAGCTTCTTTACCAGGACCTAATTACTGTGGTTTGTACATTTGTAGATTAAGTAGTTTGTTTGAAACAGTATACTGCTAGATATTAATTTGAACATGCATAAAGCATCTAGCCAGATACAGTGTGTCACGCAAGGGTTTTATTGTATGTAATGAGGCACCTGGACCGTGACACAGCTTGACCATTATTTTCATATCTTCTATTTGTGTCCCAACAGCGAGTTGGAGGGCAGGAGTGGAGGTCCAACCTAAAACTTCAAGTCAAATGGAAGAATGTAACACTCCCGGAAGTAGGTTGAATGAGTATAACACAAAACAACAGTCATGTAGTCATGTTATACTTTCAATGGTACTCAGTCCTGTCCTTGTCTCTTCTCCTAGCTCCAATACCTTGTTTTCAGACCTGTGAGCAACGTGTCCCACCAAACTCTACAGGTACTTGTTGTTTAACATTACCACATCAGAATAGGGCATAGTGTTGTAATAAAATGACTGGAGGGCCCCTTGGAAATAGTTTTAAAGACTTCGCACCTACTTCAAACACCTGATTCAACTAAAATGTTATAGTATGACAACCCTTAACAGTACGAGTGTGCAGTTTTAATGCTTTGTTTGTATTTCAGACCTCAAAGTTGTCCTCAACCGGGGGACAGAATGTTAAGCAAACCGTGTGGTGTGTGTTTGAGAAGGTCTTCACACCGGACTTGGCAACCCAATTGAACTGGTGCGGGAGGGGGCAGAAGACTGGCATCTGGTCAGTGCCACTGAAGGATGCTATTATGTGTAAGTTCAATACTTGCTTATTTTTATAGAAATTAAACATAGGTGGAAAAAATCAACTCATCATGTTGTTGAATGTTGTTGACCCTCCATTTATTCTCTCTTCCCTCCCCTCCATCTCTTTCCTTCCTCACTTCCTCTTCTGTTATCTTCACCTCCTTTCCTCTCTTCTATCCTCTGTTCCACTATGGTCTACTCTCTCCTCTTCCATGTACCTTGTTGGCTCTCTACTTTCTGTACCACTCTGTCCCTCACTATCAAGACTCTTGTCTCTTCCCTGCCTACTGAAGTAATGCGTACACTTCTTATAAAAACGCAGAGCATAACCTTTAAGAGATGCTCTGGTTTCCATCTCTTCCCCAGAGAATTTTTTTTGTTGACATGCTGTACGCTGCTTGCCTGGCTGTACGCTGTTCTTCTAGTGTAGAAGAAAGTATGCTGTACCTACCTGGCTACCTGCCAAAATTTTCGAATTTACTCTATATAAACTAATTGGTTAAATTCTACTTTAAGAGTTTACCAACGCAATATTTTTATCGGTTGACCTTTTTCCCAACTTTTCTACACCGGGACTCTATTTGGACATAATTAACGGAACTACTCACCCCTGAACACCCAAAGCTAAGTACCATTACTATGCCTTATCACTGTAATTGTTGTAGCTACAACACAGAGGAGAACTATCGTCTTCAGGTAAAGATAGACGCAAATGTCAGGCAAGGATTATGTTAGTGTAGAAATGGAAAAAACTGCGTCTGTGCCACCAGGAAGAAACGACAGTGTTGTTAGCCCCCCGGCACAGCTCCTGCAGCCGGGTAAGAACTTTCTCTTGGTCACTGGGAAGAAATGCCGTCGACCAGTTAAACCTGTGTTGCTGCTAATGCCGACTGAGATTTTCAACAGGTTTTCCCCCCTGGAGTCGGAGTCAAGGCCCGAGCCGTCTTCGGAGGGGAATGATCGGCAGGCATTTTCTACCAGTGGCCCGGAAAAACTGAAACCTTTAGTCATCGGCGATTCCATTACCCGCAGTATTAGACTACACTGTGTCGGCATCGAGTAATTGTCTCTGGCCCCTCCCAGCTAGTGATGCCTGACACGGGGCCCGCATCGCTGCTGTTTGAGAATGACGACTGCTGTACAGTTGGTTGGGCGGTCGTAAGGGGGGTGAGTGGTGATACTGTTTCCATGGGTTTTCTTCGGCTGGCAGTGTCTGGTAGCTGAGCTCTATGCTTTATGTGCTAAGTGGTACATTAATTGTCGTGGAAAAATGTCTCTTCTTGCCAAAAAGAATGCAACAACTCAAAAAGATGCAATAACTCAGGAGTTTGTGGATTCAAATTAGACTTTTAATGAGCAATCATAAAAGCCATGTTGACCTTCAGGAACAACTGTCTTGCCAACTCCAGACACACACATTTATACAGTGTTATCTTGCATAACCTTCCTGGCCACACCCTAATGCTAATTCTTGGGCGGATCTTTCTCCCCATCCGCCACCATTGTTTCGCAACCTTCCAAGATCCGTTCCTTGGTAAATATTGGTGGCGCAGGCTTCAGGGATTTGTATAAAAATAGAGCTGTTAGGGCTCTATACATTCATTATTACTTGATTATCTCCAAACAATGATTAACAGTGATTATATTTATTGATTATATACTCCTGATACATTTATTTACTGTTACTATACTGATTCATTGTATTCTCTCTCAGGTGCACACTGATTATACATACATTGATTATACATACCTCTCCGGGAGCCATCACCTTATCGTGGTGGAGAGGTTTGTGTGTTCCTATGAACCTGAGGGCTGTGTTGTCTGGGCCTTAGTGCTCCTGGTAGGGTTTCCCATGGCAAAGTGGTCTCAGGGGAGGAGCCAGACTAAGAATGGTTCAAAAACTCCCTATGCACAAGCGAGGAAGAGGAGGAATTACCCTGCCCGGAGGAAGCCCGGGGCCCCTGTCTGGAGCCAGGCCCAGAGGGAGGGCTCGCCGGCGAGCACCTGGTGGCCGGGTTTGCCACGGAGCCCGGTCGGGCATAGCCAGAAAAAGCAACGTGGCACCACCCTCTCCATCCTATGGGCCCATCACTCATGGGAGGAACCGCTGGGGTCGGGTGCGCTGCCATATGGGTGGCAGTGAAGGCCAGGGGCCTTGACGGACCAGACCCGGGCGGCAGGGGCTGGCTCTGGGGACGTGGAACGTCACCTCTCTGTGGGGGAAGGAGCCAGAACTTGTGGGGGAGGTGGAGCGCTATCGGTTAGATCTGGTGGGGCTTACATCCACGCACAGTCTCGGTTCTGGAACCGTACTCCTGGATAGGGGATGCACTCTATTCTTCTCTGGAGTTGCCCAGGGTGTGAGGCGCCGGGCGAGGGTTGGGATACTCACAAGCTCCCAGCTGAGTGCCGCTATGTTGGAGTTTACCCCGGTGGATTTACCCCGGTGGATGACGCCTATGGGTTGTAGGGGGGAAAACTCTGACTGTTGTTTGCGCATATGCCCCGAACAGCAGTTCGGAGTATTTGGCCTTGTTGGAGATCCTGAATGGAGTCCTGTATGGGGTTCCAGTAGGGGACTCCATAATTCTGCTGGGGGACTTCAACGCTCACGTGGGCAATGATGGAGACACCTGGAGAGGCGTGATAGGGAGGAACGGCCTCCCTGATTTGAACTTGAGTGGTTGTTTGGTGTTAGTTCTGGGGTAGTCATGGATTACCTATAACGAACACCATTTTTGAACATAAGGATGCTCATAAGTGTACGTGGTACCAGAGCACCCTAGGCCGAAGGTCGATGATTGATTTTGTGATCGTGTCATCGGATCTGAGGCCGCATGTTTTGGACACTCGGGTAAAGGGAGGGGCGGAGCTGTCAACCGATCAACATCTGGTGGTGAGTTAGGTCAGGGGGTGGGGGAAGACTCTGGACAGACCGGGAAAACCCAAACGGGTAGTGCGGGTGAACTGGGAACGTCTGGAGGAGGCCCCCGTCCGAAAGATCTTCAACTCACACCTCCGGTGGAGCTTTTCTGGCATCCCTGTGGAGGTTGGGGGCATTGAACTTGAGTGGTCGATGTTCAAAGCCTCCATTGCCGAAGCTGCGGCGGGGAGCTGTGGTCTAACGGTCTTAGGTGCATCAAGGGGCGGTAACCCTCGAACACCCTGGTGGACACCGGTGGTCAGGGAAGACGTCCGACTGAAGAAGGAGGCCTTCCGGGATGTGTTATCCCGGAGGACTCCAGAGACGGTTCCAATGTACCGACGGACCCGAAGGGCTGCGACCTCTGCTGTGAAAGAGGCAAAACAGCGGGTGTGGGAGGAGTTCGGGAAAGCCATGGAGAAGGACTTTCGGTCGGCACCAAGGTGCTTCTGGAAAACCGTCCGCCACCTCAGGAGGGGAAAACGGGGAACCATCCAAGCTGTGTACAGTAAGGTTGGGACACTATTGACCTCAACTGAGGAAGTAATTGGGCAATGGAAGGAACACTTTGAGGAACTCCTAAATCCCACTAACACGCCCTCTATAGTGGAGGCAGAGCTGGAGGCTGATGGGGAAGCATCGTCAATCTCCTTGGCAGAAGTCACTGAGGTTGTCAAACAAATCCACAGTGGCAAAGCTCCGGGGATTGACGAGATCCGTCCAGAAATGCTGAAAGCTTTGGGTGTGGAGGGGATGTCTTGGATGACACGCCTCTTCAACATTGCGTGGGAGTCGGGGACAGTGCCAAAGGAGTGGCGGACCAGGATGGTGGTTCCCCTGTTCAAAAAGAGGGACCAGACGGTGTGTATCACACTTCTCAGCCTCCCTGAGAAAGTATACTCAAAGGTACTGGAAAGGAGGGTTCGGCAGATAGTCGAACCTCAGATTGAAGAGGAACAATGCGGATTCCATCCTGGTCGCAGAACAACCGACCAGCTCTTTACTCTTGCAAGGATCCTGGAGGGGGCCTGGGAATATGCCCATCCAGTCTACATGTGTTTTGTGGATCTGGAGAAGGCGTATAACCGGGTCCCCTGGGAGATACTGTGGGAGGTGCTGCGGGAGTATGGGGTGAGGAGGTCCCTTCTGAGGGCTATCCAATCCCTGTACGTCCAAAGTGAGAGCTGTGTTCGGGTTCTCGGTAGTAAGTCGGACTTGTTCCAGGTGGGGGTTGGCCTCCGCCAGGGCTGCGCTTTGTCCCCAGTCCTGTTTGTAACTTTCATGGACAGGATATCGAGGCGTAGTCGGGGTGGGGAGGGGTTGCAGTTCGGTGGGCTGGGGATCTCATCGCTGCTTTTTGCGGATGATGTGGTCCTGATGGTATCATCGGTCTGTGACCTTCAGCACTCACTGGACCGGTTTGCAGCCGAGTGCGAAGCGTTTGGGATGAGGATTAGCACCTCTAAATCTGAGGCCATGGTTCTCAGCAGGAAACCGATGGAGTGCCTCCTCTGGGTAGGGAATGAGGCGTTACCCCAAGTAAAGGAGTTCAAGTATCTCGGGGTCTTGGTTGCGAGTGAGGGGACAATGGAGCGGGAGATTGGCCGGAGAATCGGAGCAGCGGGGGCGGTATTGCATTCGCTTTACCGCACTGTTGTGACGAAAAGAGAGCTGAGCCGGAAGGCAAAGCTCTCAGTATACCGGTCAATTTTCGTTCCTCCCCTCACCTATGGTCATGAAGGCTGGGTCATGACTGAAAGAACTAGATCGCGAGTACAAGCGGCTGAAATGGGTTTTCTCAGAAGGGTGGCTGGCGTCTCCCTTAGAGATAGGGTGAGAAGCTCAGTCATCCGTGAGGAACTCGGAGTAGAGCCGCTGCTCCTTTGCATCGAAAGGAGCCAGTTGAGGTGGTTCGGGCATCTGGTAAGGATACCCCCAGGACGTCTCCCTAGGGAGGTGTTCCAGGCACGTACAGCTGGGAGGAGACTTCGGGGTAGGCCCAGGACTAGGTGGAGAGATTATATTTCGACACTGGCCTGGGAACGCCTCGGGATCCCCCAGTCAGAGCTGGCAAATATGGCTCGGGAAAGGGAAGTTTGGGGTCCCCTGCTGGAGCTGCTGCTCCCGCGACCCGATAACGGATAAGCGGGTGAAGATGATGATGATTATACATACATTCATAAAGGGTGATAGTCCAGAAACACTCCGTGTGACCTGTAGTACTTCCTACAGGTCACACGGAGAATAGGGAGATGTGGAAATGCTTGGGTGCAGTACAGCGGGATGATAGGGGTGGCCTCTAAATTATTTGGTTATGAGTCTTTCCGGGCATCACACTAAGTTACCAAATGTATGTCACATGACTGGACATTTTGTTAAATCTAATACGCAATACGTTCTATCTCAGATTTGATATTGGCCAGATGTGAAAGAAATAATTCAATAGTACTTCAGTATGTTGGGTTATTGAGAATAGAGACCATGGCTGGTTATAGTCTTGTGTTATGATATTTCAGAAGGCAGAGAAGTTGTTGAGAGTTACTTGAGGTGGTAATTGTTACTGTGGGTGTTTTGGTAATTTGGTCCATTGTTGGTTAGTCAATAAAAGGTATATGAGAAGGATATTTAATTATTAAATGTGACCTTTTGCTATGTTGGTTTGTCAATTTTATTCACGAGTTTGACGTGGACAGACAATATGACAGATAATGAGTTAATGGAATCGTTTAGAATTGATACATGTGATGAATTCGAAATTTGTACAATGATGATTTTCTAATATGGTAAAATATAGTTTCATGGTTTTCTTTTCAAAAGGTTAAAATACTGTGTTTTTTCTCCTTGTATATTGTATAAGCGGTAGAATGAAGAATCCACATGGTAATAGTTTTTAACATTAAGAAAGACACTTTGTGTCCCATGAGGACTGAATTTGAATCCAAAA
>JACXGI010001560.1:23514-89940 GCA_016801175.1 Esox masquinongy
AGATGTGGCATGTAAACATGAACCATTGATCTGGCAGGGGAGAAGTGGCAGGGAGTTGTATTAATCTGCGTGATGATGAGGTGACTGGGGACAGGTGTGTGAATTGGTGATTGGTGACAGGTGTGTGATTTGGTGTGCACTGAGACTCAGGGGCGCGGGCGCCCTCTGCTGCGCGCTCGCGGAGGCGGGGACGTGACAAAAATAGTCATAGCCTATGAAGAGGGTAATACAGCCAAAGTGAGTTTACTCTCCACAATAAAATTAGATGTGGTATTTTAAATGCTTAATTGAGTTTGGTTAAATAATGTAGTTTCTCTTTGTTTGTATTTACAATGATAACTGGGATAATACTTGTGTTTTACAACTAACGCCTGATACTCGTTAATGGAGTTTAAAATCTAAAATGGTAAATTGACAAATGAACAAATAGGGTAGATGATGTTACAGTGTTCTGAACTGAATTACACAGTACCTTGATTTTAGTGACTTCATACATCTGTTTTCTGTCAACATCACCATTCTTATGAGTTTTCTTAATTTCCACCCTAATGTTGAGTTGCTGCGTAGATATGACAAGCACATGTTTACAAACCGCAACAATATTAGATGGGTAGGACAATAAATCTAAATTATTTAGTTAACGAAGGATATCAGCTAAGTTACAAGGATAACATATCTTACTATAGAGTCTGAGGACCAAGTCAGATTTTTTATTTGTGGAAACTTACATTTCATATACATTAAATAATGCATTTGTCCTATGTTTCTGGCTCACCATAACTGGGTAAAGCTGGGCTCCAGGTAGGGGCGCAGACCCCATAGGATGGCCCCTACCATTGTTTTCCCTTTAAATCAGGGTAGCCTATGGTTTAAATTTGTGTTCAGGCTGGTCTCACATGTGGTAATTTATTCAACATGAGCTTATTCAGTTTTGGGATAAACAAACATTAAATGAGCTAAATATATTTTCCTCTCAATAGCTTTAATGTTAAAATTTATGATTTTGAAACCAACTGAAGTGAGGGTAGAGACCTAAAGTCATCCCCCATTGTTGATGATAAAATAAAATAGAAATGAATGAAAGAAAAAGTCATAAAACAATTAATAGACATTGGAATACTGAGCCCTAACTCTGTAACGGAAAAAAAGTGAACCATTTCAAGTAAACTAATGTTAAAGAAGAAATACACAAAAATATTGAATCTCATCAATACGATACTAACGTTCAGGAAGGACCTGATCAATCCTTCACAAACGTTTGGTGATATTTGATGACATCTTATTACAATTCAAGCACATTGAAAATTTGAATAGGCCTATAACATTAATCCCATTTGGTCTCATCTAGAAAGAAAGGAATATAACCTAAATAGCTTTAGGAATTAACTATCTTCTATAACATTTAAAAGGGGAAGTTCCGCCGTCTTTGGACAGTAAATATGACCGACCATTCTGGTCACGCACATGATGTCAACCTCCGCTCTTGTCAAGTTTGGACCTGGCCTAACTCGATGGCAGCACCATTTTCCACTAACAACTTTTCCTGCTTGCTCTTTTAATCTCCAGGTTTAGTAGTGACTAATAATGTGACTGATGAATATTATGTTTAAAGTATGTAACAATGATGTGTTTTTTTTGTGTCGTCCTCTCCCACTCTATTAATCGGGCTTAATGAACACAGATGGATCTGAACGACTGCAAGTTGTTTCGTGTTTGCCCCTTGTCTTCTCTTTTTCTCCCTCCTCTTTCGCCCCTCCTCTGTCTACTCTGTAGGTGACATGGATTAAGAGAAATGTCTCCAGCTCCTTCCGATGGCTCTGCAAGACTCGTCTGCCCAAGCGTCGCCTTAATTTACACATCTTCGTTGGAGTTTCCCAGTGACTATTTCTACAACCTCCCTGCTTCGTCCTCCGACCATTCCGCGATGAAGACTTCTCAACATGCATTCACACCATCTTACATTCATACATTCCTAGTCATTCATGTGTCTAGACTACATTAAAACCCTTTCCTATCAAGATCAGAGATGCTAATGTTTCTTCTACTCCTATTATTCCACTGATACAGGATTATACGTACTTGTTTCCTAGATGTTTGTTCTGTGGTTTAGTTTAATATGGTGGCCTTATTTCAATTTATGGTGTCATGGTAGCCCTTGACAAAATTTGTATAATATCTGTTTCATTGATGAATTGGCTATAACGTCTTATTGTCTTCAAATCATGCCATATGATTATTCTACAAAACACTGCCACCTTCAATCTACTCAGTGGGTGCGGCCTAGTTTGTTGCTCTAAAATTCACAAGCCTGACTTTTCCACTATCTTTAACAATCTCAAACAATTAAAGGACAACTTCTCATTTCTTTACTCTCATAGTAGTGGTCAATGATCTTTGGTTTTTAGTAGTTCATAATGTCTTCAAATCCTTTATTTTAAATTCCTTTTCTGTGCTTTACACTTCTTATTGTTTCTCTTCAGTTGTCGTTACTTTTGTTTCTGTAACCATGTAACTGCATTTCCTCTGGGTAATCTTACTTTAATGTGAATGCTTACTATGTGTGTCCTTTTGGACACAAAAGGGGGACTGAAGGAACCGAAAAATGTCAATTCTATGTCTATGTACTCATTCAATGATTCTTCATTATTTATCATAGACATGTATACCTATGTACCTAATTTCTATTCTAGTAGGCTGTCATCGGAATGTTTATGGTTAACAGATGTTTGTGTTAGGAGCGAATGCAGAGACAAAAGTGTTGCTTTTAATTGCCTATCTTGCGTGATCCTTGAGATAACACCCCTTTGTCATCGGAAGTGCCCCAGGGATTGATAAGGGGTCTTTTCTACAGGACTGGTTTTGTTTTCCTTAGGTCAGTTGACCAACCCCCACTACTTGAGTTTTAGGATATAACCAGAGCGAGGGTTTGAATGCCCCACTGCAAAAGACTGGAGGGCCTTCCCATGAACAGGGTTCTGGTTACAATGCCCTACCGCAAAAGACGGCAGGGACTTTATTATTGTGAGTTTTTTATTTTTCCCCCTCAAAGATTTCAGTTTGTTTTTCAACTGAATTGTTCATGTTATAGGTCACATTAAAGGTGGAAAAAGTTCTGACATGATTTATCTTTGTCTCATTCTTTTACATCACAAGAACCTGGCATTTTAACAGGGGTGTGTAAAATTTTTATATCTACTATACATCAAAATGTATTTTAAAATAAAATACCATATACCTTATTTTTAAATGTATCAAAATAAACTACAAAATACAGCAGCCACACCATGTATCAAAATAAAATACTGTATTTTTGTATTTTGACAAGAAACCAGGCAAGCCTAGTTCAGCCGGGCCACAATAAAATGCATTGGTTGTTTTTGCCCTCCCAAGATTTGGACCCAAGTCACCCACGTGAAAGGCTGTGTCTTTAACCACTACACCAGCAAGCTACACATTTGCCAACTGTCGGTATAGCCTCTTGACATTCCTCTTGACATTATATAATTCTGTAACACATTAACATCACGTCAAGTTTGAATATTCCTTTAGACACCATTAACCATCGTGTTAAACGTGAGTAACATTTCTTATTAAGTTTTCCTCCACCACAAATAGCATCAATGAACTATATGGCTTTTGCCACTGGCTGTTTTAACAGTTTATTAGCCATTTGTGAATGACATTGAAAATCTACCAGAAATAGTCGCAATATAACAGTAAACAGTTTCATTTTAGGCTTATAACGTAGCTAATGAAGGTTTTAGCCAGTTTTTGTCTATCCTGAACAAATCCTCTTTTGCCACTGGCTGTTTTTACAGCTAATTAGCCATTCGTGAATTACATTGTTACAGTATCTATCAATATAGGTGACGATAGTGATGGCCATTCAAGGCTTCATTACCGTTCGTCTAGCAGCAGGCGTCTAGCAGCAGGATATTATGCTAGCAGTGCTAACTCAGATTTTCTTTTTCAAAATGAAAGCCATCATTGAAATATATAAGGTAATATAATTAACAATCTAGTCTGTACATTTTATGTTTAATTTGTTATTCTTGTCTGTTCTTTTTCACAGACTAGATTGTTAACTATATTGCCTTATACATTTCAATGATGGCTTTTATTGTGATAAAGAAAATCTGAGTGCTTCCAGCATAATATCCTGCTGCAAAAAGTAATGCTAATGAAGCCTCGAATGGCCATCATTAGGTGACGATAACTGACTTTTTCGTCAAGTGAAAAGACGAGAGAATCGTGGAATCCACCAGAAATAGTCGCAATACTGCATAACCGTAAACAGTTTTAGTTGAGGCTTACTATAACGTAGCTACTGAATGTTGTAGCCAGCTACATTTTTGTCTGTCCTGACCCAAAAAGCATGCCTGGATGCGTACTTCGGAAATCCACAAGAAATAGTCACACTATAACTATAAACAGTTTTCTTGCGGCCGGCAATTAAAATTATTAAATATTGCTGTCCTCACTGGATTTGAACTACAGCCTCCCATGTGAGTGGCACTGTCTTTAACCATTAGGCCAAAGCGCTACATGTTTTATTATTCGCTAGACACCATTCAGCATTGTGCTAAACTGACTCATGTTTTTTATTAAGTTTATCTCCACCACAAATAGCATGTATGAACTATGGCTTTTGCCAGTGGCTGTTTTAACAGCTTATTATCCAGTAATAGGCTTACTAGTATTTACTAACTTTCTAGGAATAGTCATAAGAATTGAGCAATTGCTAGCGAGACAGAAATGAACTTTTCCCTGCCAAAGCGATTTCATGTCATGGCACAAAAACATTCATTTTTCTTTCATTCGTGAATGACATAGATACAATAACTATAGGTGACGATAACCGACTTTCTCATCAAGTGAAAAGACGAGAGAACCGTGGAAACCCAAACTCTTTTACTGCCCAAAGGGTTTTGATAAAGCCTATATTATTACCCCCAAAGGCATGCACAGATGCGTACCTTTGAAAATCCACCAGAAACAGTCACAATATAACCGTAAACAGTTTTTGTTTAGGCTTACTATAACGTAGCTACTGAATGTTGTATGTAGCCAGCAAAATGTTTGTCCAAAATGTTTGCTCCACTTACACGGTCCGGCAAAAATATTAAAATACTTTTACAACGGAGCATGAAATCACTTTGCAAACCTTCCATCTGTCGGCCTATTCGATCTATCCCTTCACCAGTACACTGTCTCAGTTGATTAAGTAAATTTTTCATTGCAACAGCATTTCTCTGCCTAACGAGTCATGCGATAAATCTGACATATGCAACCAGTTAACTGCTCAAAAAATAAGGGAATATGTAATTATCACAGTATAACACCATGTCAATTAAACTTCAGGGATATCAATCTGTCCAATTAGGAAGCATAAGCGATTGTGAAACAATGTCACCTGTTTTGGTGCAAATGAAAGCGACAACAGGTGCACTGGAGAGGCAACAGCAAGACAACCCCCAAAAACGAAATGGGTTTTGCAAGTGGTGGCCACAGACAATAACTGTCTCCTTATCCTTCCTGACTGATTGTTCTCTAGTTTTGTGTTTTTCTAGTGTCCTTGTCACCAATGGTAGTATGAGGCGGTACCTGCAGCCCATTCAGGTTGCACAGGTAGTCCAGCTGCTCCAGGATGGCACATCCGTACGTGCCTAAGCAAGAAGGTTTGCTGTGTCTCCCAGTACAGTCTCAAGAGCATGGAAGAGATACCAGGTCGTTACACGAGGAGAGCTGGACTGGGCCATAGAAGGGCAACAACCTAGCATCAGGACCGGTATCTGTACCTTTGTGCGAGGATGTACAGGAGGAGTACTGCCAGAGCCCAACAAATTGACCGCTGATGGCAGGCTGATGGTGTGCATGTTTCTGACCAAACTGTCAGAAACGGACTCCAAGAGGGTGGCATGAGGGCCCGACGTCCTCTAGTGGGACCTGTGCTCACAGCCCAGCACCATGTAGCTCGATTGGCATTCGTCAGAGAACACCAGAATTGGCATGTCCGTCATTGGCGCCCTGTTCTCTTCACAGATGAGAGCAGGTTCACACTGAGCACGTGACAGACGTGAAAGAATCTGGGGATACCGTGGTGAACATTATGCTACCTGCAACATCATCCAGCATGACTGGTTTGGTGGGTCAGTGATGGTCTGGGGAGGCATATCCCTGGAGGGTTGCACAGACCTCCACGTGCTAGCCAATGGTACCCTGTGACTGCTATTAGGTACTGGGATGAAATCCTCAGACCCATCGTCAAACCTCACGCTGGTGCAGTGGGCATCATCCTGGTGCAGGACAATGCCCGGCCTCATGTGGCCAGAGTGTGTAGGCAGTTCCTGGATGACGAAGGTATTGATTGCATTGACTGGCCCTCACGTGCCCCAGACCTGAATCCAATTGTGAACCTCTGGGATGTTATGTATTAGTGCATCTGACGCCGCCAAGTGGCACCACAGACTGTTGCCAGGAGCGCATACAGGTACCTGGGGGCCATACACACTCGAGTCACATTATGAGTTGCTATGATGAAATTCAAGCAAATTGGAACAGCCTGTGATTTCAAATGTTTTCTTTCATTTTCCGCGTGAGTTTGAATCCAGCCCTCTGTAAGACCAGCATAACATGAGAAAATTACAGATCTTTCTGTTATGTATTCAACAAGATGTAAAAAGTGTTCTTTAAAACATTTATACACACTGGTGTCATCATAATGGGATGTGTAAAATATGATTTCAGTAAAATTTGAGCAGACAATGGTAAATTATAAAAAATGTAATGCTCACAGTTGTTTTTGTTATTGTCAGTGACAAGTCCAGTAATTGTATAGTAAACAAATTTTTTTTACTGAACTTCTCTATACAAGGTGAGATCTCTTCTAAGAGGGAATACTTTGGGACTCCCCCTCTATACCAAGCTGGATAGAGGCTGTGTGGTTGCACAGAATTTCAAATAGCATACATGGACAGCACATCGGACCAGCAAAGGAACCTTTTGGATATACAGATGAACTCCGAATTGCGTACAATTAAAAAAAAAAAATATTAAAAACAGAAGGTTCAGGTAGCAGTGGTGGTACAGTAGTTGTTTAAAAGTATTTGATTGTTTGTTTTTATTTCTTTTAATTAAATGTTTATAATTGACAGATGTTTTTTAAATGTCATTATATCTCTGTCCAAATAGTGCAGATATCTAGATTTTGTTTTTGATGAATTTCCATCTTAGGTTTATTTTATTTTGAACATACCCTCTCATTTTAATTAATTAGTTTGAGGTGTTACATGTTTTAACTATTGTGAATCAGACTCTGCTTCATTTGACTGCACCAAAATGTACTTTCTTAGTAGGTGTAACTAGTGTGTATCTATGTGGGAACAGATACTGCTTCAAATTATAGCCCTCTTTCCATGTAACTACACTGTAACTATGTGGGAACAAACACCACTTCAGATTACAGCCCTCTTTCCTTGTAACTACACTGTAACTACGTGGGAACAGACACCACTTCAAATTACAGCCATCTTTCCTTGTAACTACACTAACTACGTGGGAAGAGACACCACTTCAAATTACAGCCCCCTTTCCTTGTAACTACACTGTAACTACGTGGGAACAGACACCGCTTCAAATTACAGCCCTCTTTCCTAGTACTTACACTGTAAGTGTTGTTGGTACCGAATAAGATATATTTAAAGATGATGGGCTTACTAGGAACTTACATGTTAAGTAATGGTGAAGTTCACAAGGTATAGGAAAAAATAAGCTACAAAGGATGATGGCATGAAGGTATGTTATGGAGTATTAACTGAAAACAAATGATAATTTAGCACATTTATTTTCTTTTTATCAGGTGTTATTACAAAATAGACTAGTTTTAATGTGAATTTCCACCACAAGCTAATGGATCTTATTTGTATCTACATTTGGAAACAACACAACATTTAGGAGATGTGCATAGTGAGCCAGGCACCTTTGGTTATCCACATTAAAGTATGCCTTCTAATGTTAGAGTTTAATCGGCCTCAACAACAGTAAAATCTGACAAACTCTTATTTGTTAAGCCTATCCATTTCATTCGTCAGCTTCTCGCTTTCATTGCGACAAAATAACAGCCTACTGTTATAACAGAGCTTTCGATCCGGCATATTGAAGAAAAAAACGTTCATGTGGCCACCATTATGAGGAGAAGCATTGGGGGCTGTAGGACACCCAACAGATAAGTGCTTTCTGTGGCTTGATCCGTAACACGCATCTATAATCAATTCATACATCTGTGATTGATGTCAGCGCGGCTTTTGGTTTGGCAAGGACTGATGGCCCAAAGCGTGTTGGCGGTTAAAAGTTGCACAAAGCGTAGAAATGCACATCATCTTTCTTTTCTCTTAAATCCTTAATTCTGTGAGCAAACTTGCAATAAAATAATTAAATGTGACTTAAAAAAGTCACATTTAAATGGTAAATTGATAAGCACGAATAAGAATGACAATTATATACTTTCAAAATTGCATTTTTATCACCTGTCTGTTTACTAAGTAGTTTTGGAGTAGTATCGTTCTTTGGAGTAGTATCGTTCTAACCCATTGCCAAGTAGGCAATGGGTTACCAGGCTTTTATGGAACCCCGACTATGTATGGTTCAGGGGTGGGTGGCATATTCTGTAATCTATTTAGGATGGTGATCCCATTCATGAGAGGTTTTAGCATTGCCAAGCCACATTTAAAAAATGCTGCTAAAAATATTGTGGGAAAAGTAATTTCTAAAGCTATGGCCAATCGCAATGCATCAGATCCAGAGCAACAGCTAGGACCAGGCAGACTCATGATGTTGGCTCGCAGACCTAAAAAGAGGCCCCCTGGAGCATGGCTTCCTTTTTCTAAAAAGCCACGGTCAATGGTTAAAATAAAATCATTAAGGCCAAAGCAAAGTAAAGGTAGGAGGTCTGCAAAACAAATACTGGAACGTATTTTCTAAAAAAAAGTGGCTCTGTTACACCACAAGTCAGGTAAGGCATTAAAAACTGAGCTGGATCTTTTTTTGGCCCCCCTGACCCAATTTTCTATAGATAGTGCAAATTATGTCGAGATCAGCCAATCTCAGCCCTGGCAGAGGATGGCCCTATAGATCTTTTCATCCTCGGTCATGGAGAACAGTATCTGGACTTGAATAACACCTTACTAAACCTAACCGTCAATGTAACCAAGAAAGATTGGACTAATATTGCTGCGGATGCCAAGGTAGCTCTCATTAATTATCCTTTGGCTACCATCTTTTCCCGAGTGGATGTGACATTAGGTGATCCACTCATCAGCCAGAGCAGCTCCAAGTACTCCTACAGAGATATTATGGAGTGTTTACTGAATTACTCTGTAGATACACTGAATAAATAATTTGCCGTGGGGTTGTTTAACAAAGATATAGGAAGTAATATGGATTCCATTGACCCCGCAGCCATTCCAACGGGAGCAAATAGAGGATTAATTGCACGTTCTGGGTACTCAAGAAATTTTGAACTTTTGGGCCCAATACATCTTGACATTTTCTTCCAAGAACATTTACTCGTAAATGCAGTTAATTTAAGAGTCCAATTAACAAGCACAAAAAGATTAATTTTGTCTGATGGCTGCAGCTGACAGGGATTTTTTTCTAAAACTGCTGAGTGCATCACTTTTTGTGAAAAAAGTCTCTGTATCTCCGGCCGTTCGTTTAGGACATTCCCAGGCCTTAATAAACGGAAATGCCCTATATCCACTTCAAAGAAGAACGATGAAAACATTTAGCATTCCCAGAGGATCTAGAATTTGCAGTCAAGACAATTTGCAGTCAAGACAAAAACTAGACCAAGATGGCAGCGCGTGTACATCGTGAGGCTCAGCATCTACCAAGTTTTTGCAAATTAGCAGTAATTTACTTAATAGTTCTTAGTTTATTCACTCAGTACAGCCTAGCACACACTCTATACAGTTGACAAGAACTCCTGGACATTGGAGCATAATGCACAGAAATCATTTTTGACAACTTCCACCGGAGATCGCGAAGAAGCCCCGGGAGATGCTATTCACATTGCCGACAGGAAGTGCCTAGCGGCATCAAAATCATAAACAAAGACGTAGGAAGCATGGAGGCCACCAGGCAAGGCAAATGCTAGCACCCCATCGGCCTTCACTACATAGCCTTTTCCTCGCTAACGTATGGTCACTGTCAAACAAAATGGATGAAATACGACTGAGAATCATCTCCCAAAAATGGATTATGGATTGCAGTGTTATAATTTTCTCAGAAACATGGCTTAACAACAACATACCCGACAACATAATAGAGCTGAAAGGGTGCGACGTCTTCAGAGCAGATCAGATCGAGGAGGACTCCCGTAAGTCCAGAGGAGGTGGATTGTTTACATTTATGTAAACAAAACATGGTGTACTGCTCAACCAATCTGGAGTACCTGATGATCAAATGCAGGCATTTTTACTTGCCTCGGGAGTTTATCAATTGTTGTTACTGCAGTCTACATACCCCGGATGCTAATGCTAAACTAGCAATGAAAGAACTGCAGGCTGCCATTAGCAAACAGCAGACGGAACACCCGGATGGTGTTTTTGTGATTGCAGGGGATATCAACCACTCAAATCTGAAAACTGTTTATCCCAAATTCCACCAAAATGTATCCTGCCCCACCAGAGGAGACAATACACTAGACAATGTGTACACAAACATTCCAGAGGCTTACAAAGCCATTCCCCTCTCCCTCATGGGACAGTCTGGGCATCTTTCACTGTTTTTACATCCCAAGTATTTACTCCTCATTAAGCACGGGAAACCATCAGTGAGGACAGTGAAAGTGTAGCCAGAAGTGTCAGAATCACTTCTACAGCACCAGTTTCAACGCACAGACTGGAGTTTATTTGCCACTCAAGCCACCCTTGACTCCCATACAGACATTAAAACATATGCTTCCTCCGTTCTGGATTACATCAACAATGTCACCACCCATAAACTGTGTGTGTGTGTGTGTGTGTGTGTGTGTGAGATCCATCACTGCGCCAAATACCCCTGTTTCGTAGTCCTAGTTATCTTGACACCTCTTACGAATGTTGCCAATTCCAGGCCAGTCGTGAGAACTACTGTCTTTAATTACTCAACACTCCAAAGCCGGTTTCTGTCGCGACTTTTCACAAAGAGGATCCGCAAAGGAACTATCAACAGTCAAGAACAGTTAGAATCCTGACTGACAACAGCTCCAGCATGGGACATTCTTCTACTCTTCCCTACTTTTAAGGAAACCCCACCACTGGGCATTAGGAAATATCGCGACACACAAACCTCACCATTATTACAACCCTACCCCCTGCTGTGAGGTATTAACATATCAGTGGAGGACAGATTGTGACTGGCAATGATTCAAGACCTTGACTTTTAACGAGTGTCCACCAGTAAAGACATTAGGATATTTCGCGACTTTTACCCTGTAACCCCCCCTTTTCAACCCCCCCCTTATCCCCCTGTGGAATCTGAGCATTAATAATTACAATATGAATGTGCGTTTCATTGGAAGTGAATGTGCCTAGATAATGAGAACAACAGAAACATCTCTGTTTAGATTCTCTCTGTAGGTTGCGCTCTGATAACCACAGGAATGTTTACATTGACCATTTGGCATGGGGGTTACTGTCTTGGAAACCTGATGTTTGCTAGGTAAACACGCCCTTCAGTGTATATATCAGCTTGTAACCAACGTTACTGTGAGAAGAGAAGAGATTAAGCCTGTAACATCATGAGCTAGTAGACTATCAAATGCTGCAATAAATAATTGAATTACTCTCGCCATTGACAACCAGGTACGCGATTCATTAGTTCATCCACTATACGAAACGTCTGATTTCCAACAGCTTGGTGCCACAACCGGATGGACAAGTTTTAACGATTCTACTGAACTTCAATTGGTGAGCTAAGGGGCTCATTTTGCAATCGCGAGGAAGAAGTTGTTTTTCCCGGTTACTGGTTGCTGAGAACAACTGAACAGTGAGTCGTGAAACTACACCATATAACGAACTGTCAACATTGCAAAAGCGTTTGGTAGTCGAAAACAAGACCTGGTTACTCCCTGACTGGGCCACAAATTACCTTGTGTAAAATATCTCTAGGGGTGGATAAATTGGAGACAAGACCTGGAGTTTTAATGGAGTTTAAATTCTAAAATGGTAAATTGACCAATGAACAAATAGGGTATTGATGTAAGTGGTTTTTTTTTTCACTTTGGTTTTTATTGATTTTTCACATTTTGTACACGTACAAAAAACAAACAAAGCCACACTAGAAAACAAGAACAAAATACAGTCCTGTTGGGAGTTACATTCCTTCTTGTTCATTCATTAGTTCTCTCAGTTTCGTCCTCTGTATCTAATGGTCTTTCAAGTCTTTGTCGCTGTTCAAGGTCCTGAGAGATGTCCATTTCAGCCATTTGTCCTCCATCTGTGTTTCTTGCAATCTTAAGCGATGTGTCAATTTTTCCATTACATAGATTTCCTCTGTTATCTCCATCCATTGTTCCTGAGTCGGAGGATCCACTCTACCCCATTTCTTTGTAATAGCTTTTTTACCAGCTATTGCCATTATTTTCACCAGGTACCTATCCCCTGCATGTACATTTTCCCCTGTGAGATTACACAAATAGAGTACCTTACAACACATAGGGATCTCATATCCCAGCACCTCTTGCAAAGTTTTATGTACCGTCTTCCAAAACAGTTGTACCTTATCACATTTCCAAAATACATGCGCATGATCTGAGCTTGATGCTCCACATTCTCTCCAGCATGATAGATTCACACTCAAATATTTACACTTGACCTTGGGCGTGATAAAGAATCTGACCAAATTTTTCCAAGAGAACTCCCTCCATATCCGCGAATTGGTGGATGTTTGATGCATTTTCCACATATTAGGCAATCTTTGTCCGAGATTTCTATGTTGAACTCTGACTCCCACTTTTCTTTTATATAATTAGTTGTATTCTTGTTTATTGTCCATACTGATATCATTCTAAGTTTAGTGTCCTTGTAAGTACTAATTATTGTTTATTTGATGTAAGTGTTTAAGGCCTACATTGAGTGTCCTTTGGATTACTTACTGTACCTTGATTTTAGTGACGTCATGCATCTGTTTTCTGTCTACATCGCCATTCTTAAGATTTCTCTTAATTTCCACCCTAATGTTGAGTTGCTGTGTAGATAATGATAAGCACATTTTTACAAATAGCAAAAATATTAGATGGGTTGGACACTAAATCTAAATCTTCAGTTAACGAACGATGTCAGCTAAATTGAAAGGATAGTCTGAGGACCATGTCAGATTTTTAATGTGTGGGAATTTAAATTTCATATACTTTAAACAAACATTTGGCCTTTTTAATGGCTCACCATATGTGGGTGAAGCTTAGGGCTTCAGGAAGGGGGGCAGACCCACTGGGATGGCCTCTACCAACCTTTCCCATTACATCAGAGTAGCCTATTACTAAGGGTTAAATTCGAGTGTTCAGACTGGTCTCATCTGTGGTAATTTTACCAACACAAGCATATTCAGTTTTGGGATAATCAAACATTAAGTGAAAGCTAAATATATTTTCCTCTCAATAGCTTTTCATGTTGAAATGTATGGTTTAGAAACCAACTGAAGTGAGGGTAGAGACCTAAAGTCATTCTCCATTTTTTCTGATAGAACAATCAATAGAACCACAGACGTGGTCAAAGAAAATGCATGAAAGTTGTGATTTAGGGTTTGGCTGAAAATTTAGGAGGTAAATCAAGACACTGTTTTTATGCCATGAGGTAGTTTGGCCTTTGTCCTGTAAAAATGCTAAATTTGTGTGCTGTATCTATGCTAATACAATGGTGGTTGCAACAGGTAAAGCACTGCACATGGGCTGGAGTTTTTCACTCCTATAATTTAGTTGTGCAGCTTATCCCCTAGGGGGCAAACCATTTTTTAGTCAGGCATGTGCCAAGAAACTACAGGATATTATAAATGCACAATTTCACAGACCCGTGTGATGGTACTGTGGTAAAGTCAAATATGAGAGCTGTTTAGCTATGTTAGACAAATTTGTTAATAGGTTATATGGTTTATAAGTCCTTCGCACAAGCGACCGTGTTGCACATTGATGTCTTTGATGTGTTAGTGAATGTTCGTGTTTTTTAACATGTTCACTTTGTTTTGATGAATATACTGGATGCAACTCCTTATCGAATGGATTCTAGATCTATCCTTACTACCAGTTCTGTTTTTCATGTAGGTCCTGTATAGATGGCCTGTGCGGGTTCAGGATGGCGCCTCGTGTGGCCGTATTTTTTCATTGTTCTGCATTCACTCATGGTGTCACTTTCCATTGACTTAATGAAGATTAAGATTATTAAGATATAATTAAGATTATGATATGATAATTGATTATGATTGGAAAGAGTTGATCTTAGGGCTCAAGGCAAATCAAATTGGTATTTATAAGGAGTTACGTAAAAAAAATTGTTTTTCCTGTTTGCACAGTTATAACAGAGCACTGGCATCTGTTATGTTTTAAGTTTTCCATTTACAGGATGTTTTTAATTGGTTTATTTGGAAATTGTTTTGTTTGATGTAATGTCTAACATTTTAATGGTTCAATAGAATAGATTTAACCATTTCTGATTTGGCTGAGCAAAGTCAAGTCTGACAGTCTTATTCCACTGCTAGCTGCTATCGGGCATTAATATAGCACAAGGAGTCAAACAACAACCAAGCTAGTTCTGGATGGAAAAGGAACTTTGACATAGACTATTATGGAAACTTGTCTGAACAGGGTGTACGCTTCACTCTGATGATGGAACTTCTGAGATCCACAAGTTTTCAGGACTGATCTATTGTCTTCATTGTTGGGAGTTGACGGAACCATACCCAGTGGATGAAAGTATGGATGAACTGTTGAACCACACTAATCGTTGTTTTGCAGTTATACTTTCAACAGATCAGGACACACAGCAAAATCATTGGTGTACATTTAACTTGGAAAGTGTTAAATGGACACTATTTTTAGTGAACATATGAGTCCCACTGAATTGGTGTTAAAATAACACTTTTGGAAGTGTTAAATATTGAACACACTTGTAGTGTTACACATTGAACTCCGAATAGTGTTCAAGTCAACTTGATTTTGGTGTTTGCATAGCTCTACCACAGAGTAATAACCAACACTAACAGTGTAAAAACAAACTGTTGTTTTACAGTACATTTGACTCATACATTGTACCTTCAACTAAATTCTGGCACTACTCAAAAGTAAAATATACTCCCCGTTAGTGTATATTCTGCAGCTAATTTATTTTGTTCTAGCATAATTGAACTAGTACAATGTGAGTTTGACATTATTAGGCTTAAATTCAAAGCAAAAACAAGTACACAACATTATGTCCTTAGCTGAAAGGTTTATTTCTTTTAATCAGTACGGCATCACTGATTAGCAGCACAATCATCAAACTCTTAGCTTTGACTTCACATACTCTATTTGCCACATAGGAACAGCTAAGAACTCACTTTTAATGTAAAACTCTGGGCCAACTCAAAATTTAAAACTCAGGATTACCATGAGCTCACAATATATCCATGAAAAAAGTTTCTACATCAGTAGTAAAACATTTTACAACATACATCTATTGGCAATTAACTGCGAAACAGTCAACATTTTCAATGTCCAAAATCCTCAAAAAACATTAAAATACATTTTTCTATCTGTTGAACCTTCTGCTGTAAAGAAAAAAACATGTAATCCGCTACATGTTTACATCAGAATGTGTACAGGGACCACAAAAGTGGTCTGTCAGACCCATAGGTAATTTGAAGGTCAAAAGGCTTGAAGTAATGCAACTCATCAATTTTAAACACAGAAACATTTGCCCCACTTCCCTCAATGACATTAAATGAATGCAGATGCTCATAAAAACCAACTGTCTCAAATTCTTTTACCACAACAAAATACTGGTCACTGTGCAGAATAATTTCAGTTATTTGACTAAATACTGGCACCTCATCTTCTACTTTTGTGCAAACCAAAAGGCCTGGTCGATACTCTGTCCCTGAGTATGTGATGGAAGAAGTAACATTGATATCACTGAACACATCAAGTCGCAAAAGTTCTGCAATAATGTCACTGTTAGACAGATCATTTAGCACAAATGTTTTCAGAGGTCCACATTCAATAGTCTTGAATGGCGTACATTCCCAATGGAAAGCTATTGCCATCTGATGTCTCTTGGCTAAAGATTTTGTGATATTTCTGAAATTTTTTATACTATTTTTGAAAAATGTATGCTTTGCCTCAAACCTCATAGCCCAGACATGCAATATTGGCCCTATCTTCCTAATGCATCATGGATAATGAACCATAAAATGGTGTTTGGGTATTAAGTTGCATGGGTAAAGTTCTTTGAAAAGTGTGTGATGCTCTATAATTAGGTGTTTGAGAAAGGTTGTCATACTCTCAGAAACAACTGGAGAAAAAAATATATTTATGATTTGTAAAAGAAGCAGCAAAAGGTGCCAGTGTGTCTCCTTCATGTACAACGTCTCCAAAAATCAAAGGAATATTTCTAATCAAACAAAATGTTTGAATTGCATTAAGTCCAATTCCATTGCCAGGTTGTTCCAAGTTTAGTCGTGTTGGACGATTTTTTCGCTCAACAATGCCATATTTGTACGAGTAGATGCGGTTGCTTGCTTCTTGCTTGGATATGAGGTTAGCATCAGGTAAATAGTCAAAAAGCAACTTGATTTCCAAATGCGCTACTCCTTCCAAAACATCATGCATGATGTCAACAGCAACACTGTCAGACACATGAAAGTACTGCAAATAATTTAGCAAACATGTTCGTTTCACCCCAAAAGAGGATGGCAAAGAAGAATCAGCTAGCAGAGCATTAGTGTTCTGTGTGCAGTATTTTGTTGCGGAAAATTATGCTAGAATCATCATCTCTAAAAACAAACTGAGCAGTTTGTTTATCCACTAAGCACAGGTGGCAAAAAAATTTGGCACTAAAGGATTCAACATACCCAAGAAGTGTGTGTAGTCCTAAATTGTCACCGGTTACTTGAGCAAGGGTTCCAAAGATTGGCTCATCTGAGAAAGTTACTTTGACACCTACGCTCTCAAGTATTTTGACATCATTGACTAAAGGTTGTAAAATAGAATTGAATCCATATGTCTTAACATCCTGTGTATGAAACAAAGCGACAAGGTGAATATTCATATGAGAAGAATTCACTTTGGGTGAAAGATTTCTCAATATAAAGTATATGCTTCCACATTTGTGTATCCCCTGCTTTGACCCAAGAGGATTTGCAGTTTCAAAATCGTCATAGAAGAGTTGCATTTGAAGAGCTGTTTTATGTTTAGAGAAAAGAGGATGTTTTCTATAAAAGCTGCCATCACAAAAATCTTTATAAATCCCATTTTGTTCACAGGGTTGTACAAAATGGTTTGAGATTTCTGTATTAGAAAAAATAAATTTCAAAGTCTCCAATAGCGGAATGTACACAAACTTGTCTGTGATGGGTACTTGATCATAAGTGCCTGTATCTCGGTTCCGTCTAGTGTCATATCGTATCCCAAGGGGGATCTCAACCGGTTCTACTACCCCCCACTTATTCTGTATGCTACCAGTCTTTGGAGACTTCTTGCTGCCTGGTGTTCTGCGTTGACTGGACTTCAACTTCCATGCCAAGAAACCTGACCCACTAGCTGCATCGTAAAAATGTTCCTGCCAACAACACATCCAAGAGCGACTGAGACTAGTTAAGTTAAATGTACACAGCCTAAACAGTTCAAGATTTTATTGAAGTAGCAAAAGGACACCAATATCAAAAATGATGATGCATTTGCCATTCACAGTCAACTAGATTTGTTACCAACACTTAAACCTAAGTGCCCAGCTAAGTAGATAGTTACACCTATTAGGGATAAATGACTTACAATAACCAGAAATCCTGTAAAAAATGTTAAGCCTTCAAGTTCTCCCATATGACAACACAATCACCTTTAGAGAAATCTGAAGCATGTTGAGCACCACTATCACGTGGGACTTTAACTCAGTTACCCTACCTGAAATTTCAACCTTTAAAGCTGAGTGGTGTACGTTGTCTTAAAAATGGCTATTCTATTAATCTGGAGCGTGGATCAATTATTTTTTGTGGGATCACAGCGAAACAAATTGTTGATATAAGAAAATCGTAACTTAACGGTACAGACATAAATAACATTAAGATCAGGATAAATAAACTTTTTTCACACTAGAGAGAGCTGGGATTTCTGGGGAGTTGATGCAGAAATATTTCATAATCTTCACAGTAACGTAGTTCTGCTTTAATATCCAATTATTGAAACAAGCATGATTCTACTTACATATCCTAATTTTGAATAGGGGTCTTTCAGGGACGGAAACAGAGTGACAATTCCAAGGGCATACTTTTTTCTCACGTCTTTTGGGGGAGCAACTCTAGAGAGGAACATGATTGTTAACAGTCACACTGGTATCTTTCTACTGTGCTGATATAAAAACATTACAAATGAAAAGCCTAAGTACCCATGTTTGTTGATCATATGTGCCACCAGTATGTTGACCATTTTCCTTCTAGTACATCCTGTGATGTTTCTTGTTTCCTGGTACTCCTCCAAAACTCTGTCTCCACCAGCATGGTCCAATAAAATGTCTTGCACCATCTAAATAGAAAGTAAACATGAGTGTCAAAGATCACTTGTGTGTGTGAAGGACTATCCCACTGTGCACCCAGAACAATATTTAAATATATAATTGTTATTTTAACAATAAATAAATAGCATTGGAAACTAAGATATTGAACCTCGCTTGCTGAAACAGCTTCATCATCAGTGCGAGTTCTTATGGATCTTAATGTTCCCTCATCTTTTTAAGTAAGAGACAGCATCTCTGTACATGAAGAATTTGATGCTGACGGTGCGGCTGATTCTGAAAGTAGACATTTTTGGGCAAGGCCGGATTAAAACTTATTTTTGTGATCAAATTCAAAGGGGGCATATATTTTTCAAGGAACAAAAAAACTTTCTCAGTTTCAACATTTGATGTGTTGTCTTTGTACTATTTTTTATTGAATATAGGGTTGAAATATTTTGCACATTATTGCATTATTTTTTTCTTTATATTTTACACAGCATCACAACTTTTTTGGAAACGGGGTTGTACAAGGAAAGAGCGAAAACTTGCAGACACTGTGCCCTCTGTGGAACCGGAGGTAGACCATAGGCTTACTGGTAAAATGCACATGCAGCGGTACTTCAGCGTATATGTGACAGAATTACAGAAAAAATATGAACCATTTGTAAATGCAATTCACTGCTGAACTTAATATACAAAGGTGCACTGGAAAACAGTATAATCAATATATTTACCTGGTGCGGTATCCTGTTTAATAGTCCATAAAATATCTGCCTTTTCCTCCAAAATGTCAGCAAAAACATCTTCATCAACCTCTATGCCAGTGTCATCTAGTAAATGGATGTCACTGTCCATGGAAATTGTGAATTTCTGCTTAACTTGAATAAAACACAGAAAACAAATGCATTTAAACCGCATCCACATTTTTTCTTTCATTATATGAAGTATTTTTAGGCATTCTGTCCAAAACTTTCACAAGCACAGCTAGAAAGCTATATTTTGCACTTAAATATGTCATACTTACTTTCACTGATAACACTTGTGTATGTGACTCCATTCACCTTCACATACTTTTTAGTGCCTTTAAACACCACTTTGAATAACATTTTGAGGCTGCAACACAATGACCACCAAAAACGGTTAATTGGATTCTGTAAAGTTTTTGTGGCAATTGCGTGGCTTGCTGTCTGCTACCTAGTGAACTGGAATTATACATTCACAGCAGCAAGCACGTCTTCCATTCATGCTGTACTAATGTTCTTGTACTGGCTCGCTAGCTAATAGCATGAAAATCCCAAACACCCCTCTCCCCCTCCCCAAGCTAAAACGACAACTTTTTTCAAAAAAGCACGTGTCAAGCTAGCTAGCCAACGGTTACCATCTAGTGTGTATCAACGTAGTTAGCTAGGCTAGCCAGCTAACGTCAGTTAGCTGGCATTAATGTCCAGAAACGAAATACTAATTTATCAACTCATTTGATCACGCAAAAAATATTTAAAGATTTAATTTATGTTACCTTACTGTTCAAATAGTTGCGCCCATAAGTTTCTGTGTTGTGTCGTTGCCTCTTCAGCCTCCGTGAAAGTGTCCAGGCAGAATCTGAGTTGAGGAGGGATAGACAGAACAAAAGCTTTCGGCTAATTGTTTTTAGGTGTCTCCTAAATGTTGTTCAGAGTTTTAAACCCACGTAATAATAATTACGGTAGTTATTGAGTACATAGCTAAAATATACATTTATTTTAGGAAATTGTCTGGAGTTAAACAAGCTTCACCATAGTAGCGAAGAAAAAAATGGCGACTGACAATTTTCTACTCCCGCACAAGACGTACATGACGTTACTCATAGTCCCCGGATGAACTGCCAACACTGATTCTGTTGTTGAATCCAAAACTCTGTAAAACAACTCTAACACTAATGCTTATGAAC
The DNA here is from genome assembly GCA_016801175.1 of Esox masquinongy. Taxonomy (NCBI): domain Eukaryota; kingdom Metazoa; phylum Chordata; class Actinopteri; order Esociformes; family Esocidae; genus Esox; species Esox masquinongy. The sequence goes on from JACXGI010001560.1 coordinate 44,158, forward strand.
ACCAGTTAGAGTAGTTGCAACACCCAAACCTCTACACCATTACTCTTAAAGCAGTATTTTGACACTGACACTGTGATTTTGACACTAGCTGATTTGCTGTGCATCACAACCCCGCTTTCTGATGATACATCACATTACCGACTGGATACAGACAACTGAGTGTGTGAGTACCAGCAACATGTTCAAGAAGGATTTCTACAAACACACTGGTCAAATCTGTTTCAAATCTACCTGACCACTCGCATGGCAGAACGATGCCAGGTTCAGATCACTTGGCTTCACACTCCATTTCTAGATGAATCATCGACAGCAAGATAAGAGAAGAATCCACCTGAGTCCTGAAGGACTCCACATACTACAGGTCAGAGTACCACAGGCCAGTTGACTGGAAAGATCATATGATCCCAACACAGTGGAAGACACTGTTGTAGTGTTAATCTTGAATTAGTGAAGTGTTGGAAACTCACTATTCCACTACACACCTACACTGACTTGTTAGAACAACCAGGCAATTTGCTGGGTCCACATCACAGTGACTGCAATAACTGATATTGGAACTTCACATCACTGATACAAGACAAAGAAAATTGAAGACAAGAACTAAAGGACACTTGATTGGAAATTAACTTCTTTCCTTACAATCTAAGACTTTCCTAAATGAACTGATATGGTGATTTCATATGTATGAAGGTTTGTTTCTCGCAAGACAGGTGGGAAACTCTGTACGATGACAATCCCAGTATTGGACTTAGGCGTATTTGTGAGGATGTTTTAATGATCTACATTATGACGGCTATCATGGTATGTTTGCATAGTGAATTGTCCCCTATTAAAGGTAGACGTTTTCCCTAAGGTAGAATCTTTCACAGGTACAACAGGATATGCACAAGTCTTTTGTATGATATTGTAGCATGGATCATGATACGGACAAGGGGGGTTTTTGATTGTTCAATGGACTTTGGAGGAAATGTTTTGATCATGATGTCATGTGGGGTCTGATTTTCTGCTGAACACCGTTAACACTGATAAGTAAACTGTTGATGTCAAAATGTTTCTCGACCCTTATAAAATGAGGTGGGGGAGGGATTGATGACTGTCATACATTGAGTTATGTGTCAGAGTGGGGTGTGTCATTGTGTCTTGTCTACATTCATTTTAATTTGAGGAACAATAAGACCTCATTGGTCACTTACTCCTTTTTTGTTATGTCTCAGTCATTTGTAACATAAGTGTATAGGCCTTTTCTTTCATTTGAAATTGAAATGTATTTGTAATGTTTTATCAAACATGTCATGTTTTTCTTTAAATGTTTGATAGGGGGGAGTGTGGAATCTGAGCATTAATAATTACAATATGAATGTACGTTTCATTGGAAGTGAATGTGCCTAGATAATGAGAACAGAAACATCTCTGTTTAGATTATCTCTCTGTAGGTTGCGCTCTGATAACCACAGGAATGTTTACATTGACCATTTGGCATGGGGGTTATTGTCTTGGAAACCTGATCTTTGCTAGGTAAACACGCCCTTCAATGTATATATCAGCTTGTAACCAACATTACAGTGAGAAGAGATTGAGCCTGTAACATCATGAGCTAATAGACAATCAAATGCTGCAATAAATAATTGAATTACTCTCTCCATTGACAACCGGGTACGCGATTCATTAGTTCAACCACTATACGAAATGGCTGATTTCCAACACCCCCGTTCTTTTTCCTACCCCCCCATGTTTATTCAGCCACAGCGTATACCAGTAAAATGCTTTTCTATTTTTAAGTGCAAAAAATACAGTATTTCACAATGTATGTGTACAAATAAACAGATGTACAATTGTCAAAGTAGTGTAAACAAGTTTGACAAGAAAATGCTTGTATGTACCCACACAGCGATGCAGCAACAGAACGTTCTTTAAAGTATATAAACAATTTAACAGGGTTACAAGAAAATATGTTACATATATTAATTCAAATCAAATAAATATTGGGACACATTACTAAAAACAGCAATATAATTAAAGATAATAGTTACGTTTAAAGTGGAAATGCTTGCTTGTAGGTTCCCACACAGCAATATAAGAATAGAAAGTTCTTAAAAGGACACTGGCGGCCAAAAGTTTGGAATAATGTACAGATTTTGAGGAGTAACAATAGAAAATAAATTGTCAATGTGAATAAAACCTTTATGCAATGCTAACCTCACAACAATGCACCAATAGAAAGGCTAAAAACATATAGCAAAACATTTTAAGTAATGGACAACAAAATAACTACACCCTAATAAAGATACTAAAAACTATATAAAGTAGAGTGTCTGGTAGCAGCAACTGAGACTTGAGTGAGTGTGTGTGTGTGTGTGCGTGTGTGTGTGTGTAAGTGTAAATCAGTCCAGTTCAAGTGACCTTCGCTGGTCAGCTAATTTGATCAGAAAACCAAAAATCCAGTATCCACACCAGACATCATGTCCTCAGTTTCCCAGTAAACCACAGCTTCTCTTCTCTTTAAATGTTCTGAGAAATCAGGTGTCCAGGGTAGGGCTGTGGTGGTTATTTTGCCGATGCCTCTTCTCCCCATAAGAGCGGTTGGCTCTCCATTCGTCAGCTGATTTGATCTGGTACTCAAACTCAGCAGAACGCCAGCTAGGAGAGGAAACCAAAAATCCACCGGGGTCAGTCTCCATATCAGACATCATGTCCTCAGTTGCCCCAGCAAACTGCAACTTCTCTTCAGCCAAGAGGTCTTTCAGCCAACTAGCCAAAGCCTGTGAAAGTACAGTAGATAATAAATTGACAATGTCAAAACAGTACCATGTCAAACTTTAAAAATCTAGATCGGTCCAAACTTTACAGCAAGTCATACGCTTCACATTTAAGGAAGCTAAAGGTGTTAGGATAAATTCAAATACATATTAAAATTATGAAGGTAAAACAGCGACATACCTTTTTTATTTGTAAAATATGTTCCACACTTGTAAAAAAGATCTCCAAACAAGTAGATACATTTGTAGTTGTATAAAAAATGTGCATACTTGTAACCAACTTGATATTTGGAATCATTAATAACACTTGTCAACATAAAACACGGACACTCAGAGTTTTGTCACTAAAATCTTGCTAGAACTATGATGAAATTATTTTTATTTGTAAATCACAGTCTGCGGTATTACGTCTCACAGTGTTTGCAAGCGGATATACCCATAAGGACTCTGGCCATACCTTTTTCTTCCAATGAACTGAATGCATCGTGAACGTAACATTTTCACATTTAACCAATCCGAGTAGATTCTGGAACACGCAGTGCCAGAGTTTCAACCGGTTTCAACTCATTGTGATGCAGAGGAAGAAATACATAGCAAGCACGGTTGGCTTCTTGTACCTCAGTTTTTGATGGGATAACAAACCTTTTAGATGATTTTTCCACCTAGTTAGATGCACAATGCAAAAAGTTTTACTGAAGTCTACTAGCTAAATTACTAAAATGTAAATCTAGCAACTAGCAAGGAATTTACATGGCTACATAACGTTTTGCCTTTGACATGGATATGTATTTACCATGAGAATAATAGAAATTCACTTTGCACAATTCATATTTTGTTTTAGACTAGTTTGGGCATATACAGTGGATATAAAAAGTCTACACACCCCTGTGAAAATGCCAAGTTTTTGTGATGTAAAAGAATGAAACAAAGATAAATCATGTCAGAACTTTTTCCACTTTTAATGTGACCTATAATGTGATCAATTCAATTGAAAAACAAACTGAAATCTTTGAGAGGGAAAAATGAAAAATAGCAACCTTACAATAACCTGGTTGCATAAGTGTGCACACCCTCTTATAACTGGGGATGTGGCTGTGTTCAGAATTAACCAATCACATTCAAATTCATGTTAAATAGAAGTCATTACACACCTGCCATCATTTAAAGTGACTCTGATTAATCATAAATAAAGTTCAGCTGTTCTAGTAGGATTTTCCTGACATTTTCTTAGTTGCATCTCAGAGCAAAACCCATGGTCCGCAGAGAGCTTCCAAAGCATCAGAGGGATCTCACTGTTGAAAGATATCAGTCAGGAGAAGGGTACAAAAGAATTTCCAAAGCATTAGATATACCATGGAACACAGTGAAGACAATCATCATCAAGTGGAGAAAATATGGCACAACAGAGACATTACCAAGAACTGGACGTCCCTCCAAAATTGATAAAAAGAGGAGAAGAAAACTGGTCAGGGAGATTTCCAAGAGGCCTACAGCAACATTAAAGGAACTGCAGGAATTTCTGGCAAGTACTGGCTGTGTACTTGCCTGTACTTGTAACTTGCCAGTACACAGCCAGTACTTGTAACAATCTCCCATATTCTTCACATGAATGGGCTATGGGGTAGGGTGGCAAGACGGAAGCCTTTTCTTACAAAGAAAAACATCCAAGCTCGGATGAAGGTTGCCAAAACAAACATCAAGTCCCCCAAAAGCACATGGGAAAATGTGTTATGGTCTGATGAAACCAAGGTTGAACTTTTTGGCCATAATTCGAAAAGGTATGTTTGGCGCAAAAACAACACTGCACATCACCCAAAGAACACCATACCCACAGTGAAGCATGGTGGTGGCAGCATCATGCTTTGGGGCTGTTTTTCTTCAGCTGGAACCGGGGCCTTAGTCAGGGTGGAGGGAATTATGAACAGTTCCAAATACCAGGCAATTTTGGAACAAAACCTTCAGGCGTCCGTTAGAAAGCTGAAGATGAAGAGGAAGTTCACCTTTCAGCACGACAACGACCCAAAGCACACATCCAAATCCACAAAAGCATGGCTTCACCAGAAGAAGATTAACGTTTTGGAATGGCCCAGCCAGAGCCCAGACCTGAATCCAATTGAACATCTGTGGGGTGATCTGAAGAGGGCTTTACACAGGAGACGTCCTCGCAATCTGACAGATTTGGAGCACTTTTGCAAAGAAGAGTGGGCAAATATTGCCACGTCAAGATGTGCAATGCTAATAGACTCCTACCCAAAAAGACTGAGTGCTGTAATAAAATCAAAAGGTGCTTCAACAAAATATTAGTTTAAGCGTGTGCACACTTACGCAACCAGGTTATTGTGAGTTTTTTATTTTTCCCCCTCAAAGATTTCAGTTTATTTTTCAATTGAATTGTTCACGTTATAGGTCACATTAAAGGTGGAAAAGGTTCTGACATGATTTATCTTTGTCTCATTCTTTTACATCACAAGAACCTAACAGGGGTGTGTAGACTTTTTATATCCACTGTACATACCAGTTGAATATGGTTCACATCATAACATGTAGTTTTTGTTTATCAGTGCTTGCATTTGTTCTACACATTTGTTTTATCTGCTAGGGCTTTCATCACAGTTTTTTTTTACTTTATAGGAATTTCTGCTCCAAAGAACAGGGTACAGTTTCAGCATGAAAAATCATATGCAAAATGTCAATTCTTAGCTAATTACTATTTTTCCATTGTAGTAATTTAGCAGGTTATTATTCCAATAACATTTTTTTTTTTTTCAATCAAATGTGAGCCTGCCACTCGTTTCTCCTCTCCGCCCGATCTCATCTTCGGTACAACCGCCACTTCCCGTTCACCCTGAACGCAGCACATCCTCCCAGTCCCAATCTCCCGAATGTTAGACACCTGTTCCCAATTACCTCCTGTGTATTTAAGCCTGTCTGTTTCCTTCTCTCCCCGTGAGGTATTGTTTGTGACACTGCGACATACTGAGCCTATTTTTCCCTGTTCTCAATTGACTTCAGCTTAGACCTGTTTTGCCTATCCCGACTTTGTTGCCTGCCTTGTGATTCTGTACCGTAGCCCATCGGATTTCCTGATGCCTGATCTCTCTGCCTGCCTCCCGTTTACCCTTCTCGGATTCCGGATTGTACTGCTGCCTTCTGACTACCTGTGTACCGACCTCTGTGCCTTGTGGATTAAAGTTACGCCTTTGGCTTCACTCTACCTGGGTCTGAGTCGTATTCATTACATCAAAACAGTTTTCCATACATTTCAAATGCATTGTCGCATTGAACTAACTGGACAAAAGGTTTGGTATAGTATCAACAACTGAGGTACGAGCAGATAGGAGAAGCTGACCATGCTGAAACCTGTTTTTCCTCTTCTGCAATACATCACTATGAGTTAAAACATTACTCAGAATCCACTAAGATTGGTTAAAACATGAAAACGTGACGGACTCACCATGCACTCAGTTCATTGGTTAGAAAAATCTATGCCGTGCCGATCAGAGTCCTCATGGGTATATTCGCTTGTAAACTCTGTGAAACATACTACTGCAGACTGTGATTTAAAAATACAAATCATTTTGTCACAGTTCTAGCAAAATTTTAGTAACAAAACTCTGAGTGTCCGTATTTTACATTGGCAAGTGTTATTAATGAGTAGCAAGATTCCAAATATCAAGTTAGTTATACTATGCACATTTTTATACAACTACAAAAGTAATTCCAAGTTTGCAAATCTTTTTTACAAGTGTGCAAAATTTTTTTTACAAATAAACTTTTGTCCCTGTTTTACCTTCATTTAAAAAAGGATATACACCCATTTTAGATGTGGCCTTATTTTCTTTATTTTGCAAGATAAATTAGTCATCACTTCCAATCAAATATAAAACAAACATTCTCAAAACAAGTTTTTTCTTTCTACACATTATAAACAAACCTGTCGCTTGCGGCTATTTCTTACGTCACACTTTCTTAAGTCAGTCCAGCTCCATTCTTCATCAATACATTTTAGACTAATCTGATTCACCACTAATCCTCGCACACCAGTGTTGTGTTGACTGTTCTACCTGAGATATGAAAGACAAAACATTCCTTTTTCAGTACAGTACAAGGTGTTAACCAATTCATATAACTTGGTACAGTGTTTATTGTAGTGTTATTCCCGCCAAATTATTCCTCCCCAAAGCCCGCAATCCAGACAACCTAAGACTAATCTTGTTTAATACATTTGCATGATGAATGTTCCATTTCACGCAGCCACCACACACTTATTGGTTTATTTCTTTTGACTATTTTAACATTTTTATAAAGAAATATAAATTCAAATTCACCTTTCATGCGGCCTATACTTTTCATCCTAGCAGTATTGTGTAGGTCCCCGACCGCATGCTATGAAAATGGGGTAAATCCTGGCAATTAGCAAATGATAAAAATTCTAATTAAATTACAAAACGCACAAATCTAACATATGTACTGTAGTTAAACGCTCAACTTACAGATAATATATTTCGTCTTGCTCGAGAAGACCAGGCCCCGGGCCTTCTGTCGAGCAAGCTGTTAGAAATACAGTCAATAGTCTGGTTAATTTGCTAGGTATGTATGTATAAATATTTCTATATAATTTTTTACTAGGATTAGTTATCTAGTTACAATGTGCTTAATATTGCTTTCTGTATGTAACAACGGTACCCAGCAAGCTAGATAGCTGAAACACAAAACAACTCGTTACCGCACGTACTGCTAGCTAATGTACAGACAGTAAGCAAGCTCTTAGTCGACTCTTACCTTGATTTGTTGTAACAAAATTACAAGGACTGCCTTGAACTGTTGTCGCGTTTTCAGTAGCCATTTCCATGGCTTGGCGAGTTGAATAGAAATTGCTGGAATGCATTCTCGACGCTTTACTGAAATGTTAGACTTTGATTACAACCGCCAGTAAAACACAATTGCGAAGTAAAACGTTCTCGTGAGTTTAAAAAATAAGTGGGGTTGTAGTGAATTCCAATCCTCTTAATTTCACTGGTCATTGAAAATCGTCACGCCCTCACTCCTGGTTTTCTTCGCCAGATTGGGTTATTTAGTTTTCCATCACTACGCCCTCCTACTTCCATTAATTTGATTGGCCATCGAAACATAAAGTCTGTGCTGAGACTGTCACCGTCCAGTTCTGAGCCATCATCGGAAAACAGTGTGTCATTTCCGCTCTTTTATTTATTTAACACCTTAAACGTAATTTGCTCCAATGGACTTGAGTCCAGTCAAATGATGGACTTGAGTCAAGTCGCTATAATGTCAAAGCGCAACGCAGATGATCGCCAACAGAGAAACTGGCCAATATAGCAGTGTGTACAAAGTGAAAAGAAATTTGTGGACACAAGCTAAGACAAAAGCAGAGTGGAAATCAATAGAGACTGAAAAGAGTGAGAATAACCAACTGACCAGTATTTCATTTGCAATTACTTCTGATATTATTTGCCTTCCCTGTAAAAAGCTGTTTGTCATGTCAAATGAAGATAGCGAGGATCTGCATAGGGTTTTCATATTATTATATCCATTGAGAAACCAAACTTTTGCACACCTGTAGATCGACCAGTGCATTGCAGAAGACCAAAGATCGATTCAAGTAAACAAAAGAACTCCCACACCCAGTCTGCGTAACTGGCAATAAGAATTTAATAACAACGTTTCGGTACCAACTTTAGGTTGCCGGCTGAGTGTAAACTGTTGAAATCTTGGTCCCGAAAAGTTAAATTCTTATTGCATGTTACGCAGACTGGGTGTTTTTTTTTGTTTACATTATTATATCCAAACAAGGATCTTGCCATTGTTCATCTGACATTGTTTCTTGAACGTTGCAATATAACATCAAACCTCTTGTGAATCTGAATCCTCAACCAGCCTTTTTATAAAGCCTTTTATTCAATGACTCCTTTGTTATTTTATTTTTCTTTTGTTGTCATGGTAAACAGCCACACACTTGTAAACAATAAAAATATTATTTTGGAACAATTTTGTTGCACTTTAAAAATTATTTTAAAACCATATAATGTACTAAATATATTTCAGTGTGTTAAAATGGATACAATTATTTGATTTAAATTATATACAAGTATACAACATTTTAAAATAACTGGGTTATTTCACTCAATGAACTATTTCTATACTACTTTTTGTCCAAAAGTACACTTTAACACTTTAAGTATACTGTTTTTTAACTTTAGGTTGCCTGCTGAGTGTAAACTGTAGAAATTAGAATGAGGACAAAAGACAAGTGTTAAGAACTAATTTGCATGTGTAAAGTTTGAGGAGTTTCCAGAAATGTCAAGAGCTGACTTCTCACGACTGGTTAAAATCGTTTTATATTGCGACTTCTCTGTACTGGCCTTTTACCTGTCACCATTACAAAGATCTTTACTTGTATGGACACACTCCAAAACAGGCCTTTTCATGCAGTGCATCTTATCTTAGCCCACCTCACAATTGTCCTTTAAGCCAAACTCAGTCTCTGGGCTCCAATCAGTCTTTTATCACTGAATCGCTTTCAAGTGTCCTGTACCTGTCAGTGAATTCTCCTTGAGAAGATTAGTTGCAACTGAACAGAACACAATCAGAAATATGTCCATTACATTAGCTTGTTGCTTCTTGTTAATGCATTAGAACAGTCCTACCAAACACTTAAACTTGTATACCTGTATATCCAATGTCTTTCTGCTACTGTTGCCTAAATAGATTAGAACAGTTGTAAACAGTAACAGTATGATGGAAACACTAACATTTCTGGTGCTTCTGTTCTGCTAGTGTAGAAAAATAACAATTCTACTCTTTTCTATAGTTTGTTTAACAACCAACAAATAACAAAACCTACAAGAACAGAAGAACACAATTTCCTATTACTGTTCCAAGTACTCATCATCTGTCAAGATAGTTTGCTTATGTTGAAGTATCACTCTCAAAGAGTAGTTCATAAACAATTCTCAGTTCATCATCTAACCAGATCTCAGTTGATATATAATTACAACTGATTGTTTTGTCTCAGAACTACAATCAAATTCACTTTTGTTTAACATAAACGATTAAGTACCTTATCAAAACATTTCACAAATCAAAACATTTCACACCATCACCTAATTTCCCAGTGTGAATTTCTCCTAGCCTCTTCCTATTTATCCTAGCACATCAAAGACACTGTAATCCTGTCATAAATCATGACCCCCCCTTATGTCCTATCTCACCAGAGCTTGTCCTGAAACAGGGTGTGAGGGTCTTGATTAGAAGTGAGTGACCCAATCTTGATCTATAAACATGTTACACTTTTACACATGGAAATAAAGAATCCAGATACAATTCCTATCTTTTTGTGCTTTTCAACTCCCATCTGTACTAGAAAAACTCTCAAAGTAATAGTTACAATTTTCTCTTAAAAATCTCTACTTTAAATAAAGTCTCAAGTCAGTGTCAATTTGGCTTTCAACCTATTTGATGTTTGAGAGCTAACTAATGGTCGTAACCAGTCAAAACCAGAATAGTGAACACAAAGTATTCAGTGTAGCCAGATTAGAATACCAATTTGGATAATGTCACCAGTAAATCTGTATCTTTTCAAAGGAGTTCAAATGTGTCTAAAACCCAATTTGCACAACCCCCCACACTGGTGTTTGTGTGAGTGAGTAGAGCACTCCAGGGGTCTGGGCTTTTGGGGTCTGTGTCTTTACAATTTAGACTAAGTAATCTTCTCAACTTGGTTTTCTAGAATAGAATTTGATGCAGAATACTTTCTCAGTTTCAATTAAAATACAGCAAAACTTAGTACCCATGTAAGGAATGACAAAAATGTGCTCCCTGCACCTTTTTACCCACTCATTCCCTCATACATGGGATTAACTAACTATAAAATCATTACTTCTAATCAAATATCATAACATTACTTCTAATCAAATATCAATAACAAACAAACTGAACAGTCACATTCTCATAGTCACTACTGCATCACCACGTTCACAACAACAAAGTCCGTACCATAGAGCAAAACGAGTCGGGGTTCACCAGCAGGGTTGGCTACGATTGTAGGGAAATGTTCTCCATGGATTCAGTGTCGCCGGGCAGGGAGGGACAATGCAAAAGTCCCAGGCCGGCTTAAGATCGTGGGAGGGCGGGGGCGGTCAGAGGGACAATCCATCCAACCTGAGCGAAAAGAAATACTACACAGAGATCAATAAACCCCACACAAACTTCCCTATGAAAAGCTTCCATCAATCACCACTTTCCACATACCGTAGCCTATGACTTCCAAACAACTTTCTATTATACCTTCTGCAACTCCCGTACGTTACCTCATCCATATTCCTCCAATCTGCATCCGTCACCGAATGAAAACGCCATTGAATTGTTCACATGTCCATACACCATAAAAGTCAGACATAATTTTTGCCGGTCCATCATAAACGCGAGAGACCGGCAAAGATTTACTGCTGCACTTATCCATCATTAAACCCAGCAAACCTAAGCGTGGCAAAAACGCCGGATCCAGAGTGAACACAATGGGGCCGTCTATCCACCACCCGTCACCCTGGTATCTTGATTAACGTGTCCAGTATGCGTTAATAAGCTCATCAGCCCTTTCGCAAGATTTTCCTTACACCGGTGTTGTATAGAGTGGTCCAACCACCGTACTGTTAACAGTTTTAACCAAATTTTAACTGTATTGTGCCCTTACCCTCTGAGTTTAAAATCTGACTCCTGTACCTGTACTGATCAATCCCGAAACTCACTTCAGCTGGGCGCACTGTCTCTCACCCCTTTCGTAGCTAGCCTACAATCAGGGGAGGATTCAGGCTCCAGAGACCCAGTCTCTGGCCGTGCACGGTTGACCTGCTAGGATATGAGTTTGAGATATCAGGTTTAGTATCCAAAGTACGAACCCCAAAAGTGTGATGGTAATTCCATCCATAGGAACCCTTAATGGAAGTACAAAGACAAAATTTTCTTGGCATAATTAGCAGTTTATTTGCAAAAAAAGAGACGCGTCAAAAGCTTACAGAATAAACCTGTGAGGAATCTCTAAGGAAACAGTACAGAGTATTTATTACAGTTAAAAGGGGTGTGGTAAGATACTGGCCAGCTGTCTTATATCAACAATACATAGGTTTCACCCAAAGGGCAGGCTGTCCTCCCACCTTAAATCAAGGAACTAAGGACACTGCTTATTCATCCTCTAAAGACAACATTTGTTCCTTATCCTTTCTGTCACAAACGTTTACCCAAGTAGGGGCAGGGGAACATCGTAAAAGACAGTCAACCACATTCCTGAAGAACTAAGGACAGATACCCTTATCAGTTTAGGCAGATTAACAGATGGTCAGAGAACCTAATGATCTTCTGATATCATTCAGACATGTCACAAAAACCAGAGTTACAAACCAGGTAATAGAAAAGTAGACATTTCTAAAATGTACATTAGTTCAAGAATTTCCATAACAGTTGTTGTCCCAAAGTGCTTTAAGACCGCAACCATTGTGCCAGGGCCAAAGCAGTCGACTGCGTCTAGCCTGAATGACCACACACAGGTCACACACACCCTCACGATCATGAAGTGCTTTGAAAGACTAGTTCTAGCCCACCTTAAGTCCTGCCTCCCCCCAACACTGAATCCCTACCAGTTTGCCTACCGGTCGAACAGGTCTGCAGAAAAAAACCAACACCTATGTGAGAATGCTATCCATAGACTTCAGCTCAGCATTCAACACAGTCACCCACTCTAGGCTGGTCTACAAACTCCATGACCTGGGGATCAACCCCTCTTCTCTGCAACTGGACTTTGGACTTCGTAACAAACAGACCCCAGTCTGTCAGGTTAGACAACTTCACCTCCTCCACCCTGATCCTGAACACTGGTGTTCCACAAGGCTATGTGCTGAGCCCCCTCCTCTTCACCCATGACTGCGTTCCTGTACACAGTTCCAACACCATCGTCAAGTTTGCAGATGACGGCACTGATGTGGCGCGTGTCCAGCTTCAAATTCCTGGGTGTTCACATCTCTGAGGACCTCTCCTGGACCCTCAACACCTCAACCCTTGTCAAAAGGCACAGCAGCGCCTGTACTTCTTGAGGAGGCTGAAGAAAGCCCCCCTGTCCTCCAAGATACTTGTGAACATTTACCACTGTACAATCGAGAGCATTCCGACTAACTGTGCCACAGTGTTGTTTAGCGGTTGCTCTGTAGCCAACCAGAAGGCCCTGCAACAGGTGGTGAAAACCGCCCAACACATCACTGGTGCCCAGCTTCCAGCATTATAGACCTCCAGCGCAAGTGGTGTCTGCGCAGGGCACACAGGATCATCAGGGATCCTTCACATCCATGCCACAAACTGTTTGCCATCCTACCATCAGGCAAGTGGTAAAGGTCTCTTTGTTCCTGAGCCTGCTGGTGCGGGAGCGGTTCCTTTCATCAACTGTAACCCTGCTGAACCATCACTAACCATACCCCCCCACCTCTCTCCCCCCACCTTGTTGCTCTACTCCCTTTGTACTACTTTGACAATGCCTTGCAAAGTGTAATAATGGAAGTTTTCAGTTGTTACAAGGTATGTGTCTACCTCGGGAACCTCACTGCTGCTATCCCTGCATTTCAGCTGCACATGTACCTTGCACATTCAACTTGCCTCTTTGCACATTTAGAATTGCCAACGTACTTGTATTTTTACAGTTGTAACATACGCATGTCTACCTCGGGGACCTCATTGCTGCTATCTCTGCACCCTGCATCCTGGTTGCACATTGCTACCTTACTCCTTCAATTTGCCTCGATTGCACATCTAGAATGCCATTTAGAATTGCCATTTGCTCCTGAACAACTTGTAACATACACTATACTTAATTAATACTTAAATTTACGTACATTTTCTGCCCTCCTCTATTTGCCTTAATTGCACATTTAATATTGTCATTTGTACTGCACTTGCCTTCATTGCACATCTATACATTCCACTTGTAATATACATATACTTGATACTTGTAAATACTTGTTCAAGTTACAATATAGTTCAATCTAATCTAGTCTAATCATGCGACTAGCATGGGCTGTCTGGATAAAAAACCCTTTTAGTTCCGTAATTTCAATGCAGAGAATGTTGCCCACTGTCAGGACGGACGTCAAATTCCAGTTAATGTGATGGCTGCTCCGCGTGGTGCTGCGTGCTCTCTCCCTCTCCGGTGCTCCACCTCACCGGTGTACTAACCGCCGGCTGGAGCAGATGGCAGCAGCGCACCCAACACACCCTCACACCTGTTTTCAGTTAGCCATTATGATCTCTATTTAGGTTGCTCATTTTCACCCGCACCTCACAGGTTATTGTGTCCATGTTTGTTGAGACTGTGTGGTGCTGCTATTTTTGATAAACACAAGAAATGTGATTCCTCGTGTCAGTGTTGTTTTGTTACTTTCATTTTTGCCTCTCCATTAAGCACTTGCTACCTTCTCACCTCACAGCTAAGGCCTTCCAACCAAATGTTGACGTGGAAAAATGTATCTTCTTGCCAAAAAGGATGCAACAACTCAAAAGATGCAATAACTCAGGAGTTTTTGGATTCAAATTAGACTTTTAATGAGCAATCATAAAAGCCGAGTTGACCTGCAGGAACAACAGCCAACTCCGGACACACACATTTATACAGTGTTATCTTGCATAACCTTTCTGGCCATCCCCTTATGCTAATTCTTGGGCGGATCTTTCTTCCCATTCGCCACCATTGTTTCGGAACCTTCCAAGATCCGTTCCTTGTTAAATATTGGTGGCGCAGGCGTTAGAAACTTGTATAAAAATAATAGAGCCATTAGGGCCCTTTACATTCATTGTTACTTGATTGTCTCCATACATCATTTGATTATACTGTTCCATATTGATTAACTGTATTCTCAGGTGCACATTTATTATACTAATACATTCATAAACGGTGATAGTTCAGAAATACTCCTATGTCAAACCTCTTGATACTTGTATAAAAATAATAGAGCCATTATATATATTCTATATATTCCCCCCTTTAGGGCTTCCCCAAGCCCCATAATTTAAGCCTGGGAATGATTAGTGAGGAGGGGAATTCAATTCCGGCAAAAAGAGCTGAAATCAGCTCCATCGGCTAAAAACAACCCCCTCTGTCAATCACCATCCCAGAGGGTTAGGAAGCCAAACCTCTCCCTCCCTTTTTACTGGGAGGAAGTAAAAGACTCTCCAACCCTGTTGATCAATCAATGAAACATGAGTGTAAGCATGTGCAACTTAGTTTCCAGAGCCTTGGAATTGTGTTGTCTCAAAAGATTATGCAAAAAAATGATATATATGATATACAGTATCTCACAAAAGTGAGTACACCCTTCACATTTTTGTAAATATTTGATTATATCTTTTCATGTGCCAACACTGAGGAAATGACACTTTGCTACAATGTAAAGTAGTTAGTGTACAGCTTGTATAACAGTGTAAATTTGTTGTCCCCTCAAAATAACTCAACACACAGCCATCAATGTCTAAACCGCTGGCTACAAAAGTGAGTACACCCCTAAGTGAAAATGTCCAAATTGGGCCCAATTAGCCATTTTCCCTCCCCGGCGTCATGTGACTCGTTAGTGTTACAAGGTCTCAGGTGTGAATGGGGAGGAGGTGTGTTAAATTTGGTGTTATCGCTCTCACACTCCCTCATACTGGTCACTGGAAGTTCAACATGGCACCTCATGGCAAAGAACTCTCTGAGGATCTGAAAAAAATTATTGTTGCTTCACATAAAGATGGCCTAGGCTATAAGAAGATTGCCAAGACCCTGAAACAGAGCTGCAGCACGGTGGCCAAGACCATACAGCGGTTTAACAGGACAGGTTCCACTCAGAACAGGCCTCGCCATGGTCGACCAAAGAAGTTGAGTGCACATGCTCAGCGTTATATCCAGAGGTTGTCTTTGGAAAACAGATGTATGAGTGCTGCCAGCATTGCTGCAGAGGTTGAAGGGGTGGGGGGTCAGCCTGTCAGTGCTCAGACCATACGCCGCACACTGCATCAAATTGGTCTGCATGGCTGTCGTCCCAGAAGGAAGCCTCTTCTAAAGATGATGCACAAGAAAGCCCGCAAACTGTTTGCTGAATACAAGCAGACTAAGGACATGGATTACTGGAACCATGTCCTGTGGTCTGATGAGACCAAGATAAACTTATTTGTTTCAGATGGTGTCAAGCGTGTGTGGCGGCAACCAGGTGAGGAGTACAAAGACAAGTGTGTCTTGCCTACAGTCAAGCATGGTGGTGGGAGTGTCATGGTCTGGGGCTGCATGAGTGCTGCTGGCACTGGGGAGTTACAGTTCATTGAGGGAACCATGAATGCCAACATGTACTGTGACATACTGAAGCAGAGCATGATCCCCTGCTTTCAGAGACTGGGCCGGGGGGCAGTCTTCCAACATGATAACGACCCCAAACACACCTCCAAGACGACCACTGCCAAACCCTATTGAGCATCTGTGGGGCATCCTCAAACGGAAGGTGGAGGAGCGCAAGGTCTCTAACATCAACCAGCTCTGTGACGTCGTCATGGAGGAGTGGAAGAGGACTCAAGTGGCAACCTGTGAAACTCCTTGCCCAAGAGGGTTAAGGCAGTGCTGGAAAATAATGGTGGCCACACAAAATATTGACACTTTGGGCCCAATTTGGACATTTTCACTTAGGGGTGTACTCACTTTTGTTGCCAGCGGTTTAGACATTAATGGCTGTGTGTTGAGTTATTTTGAGGGGACAGCAAATTTACATTGTTATACAAGCTGTATACTCACTACTTTACATTGTAGCGAAGTGTCATTTCTTCAGTGTTGTCACATGAAAAGATATAATCAAATATTTGCAAAAATGTGAAGTGTGTACTCACTTTTGTGAGATACTGTATAAATTCTTAATGAAAATCAACACTTCAATCACTTGTAATCATGAATATATAAAGGTACTAAAACCTGTTATGAAACCATCATCTCCAACCATTAATATCCTCATACTAAGTTGGCGACCAGCCACCTAGGTGCCTTTAACCTTCTTATATTGGAGCACAATCTTTTTCGGCACACAAAGGACAGTCCCCCCTTTGACATAATGCACAATCATAAGGTTCTGGGTAATGATAATGTCCATCTGCGAATACTTGTCCAGTGATCTTATAATACCCCTTACTACAATAAACAAGGTTTGTCTGTAGGGGCAGGGCTAGTGCCTAGTCAATCTTGAAGCTCCATCTCCTCATAGCCCTGGTTAATCACACTCCCATCCGTCATTGAGCCATTACGTATGTCATCGTCCATGACTGGGGCTACCACAGCAACGTTGCTTGCTGAAATAGAATTCTGATGATAATATTCCTGGCACGCCCACCCAGCTCCTGGTTTGAGCGACCATTCACATTCTGGATTTCCGTACGGGCAGTTCAAAGGCCCTCCTTTGACGTTGCAGGAGTGTCCATGCTTTTCCATGTACTGTCCGGGATGACCCTGTAGCAGAATAACTTCAGGGTCACTAGCGGCAGAGTCCATACCTCTTAAAGGCATTTGGGATACAACAGTCTTGGTCAAAAATTATCTGAGGAGAGGAATTACACAGCATGCCACTACAGCCAACACAACTAATACTATCCCTACCACAATCCCTACTTTGGTTAAAATCACACGCCATTGTCCTAGTGACATGTCCAGCCAAAAGTGTGAGCATCCAAGCCTGCATTATCCTTCACCTCCTTCCTCAGCTGCTTGAGTTTGGTCATAGCTTGGGTAAAGGAACCATCCGGGGCAGTGTTGTTCGGAATGAAAGTACAACATTGTTCTCCAAACATCACACAAACTCCACCTTTTTCTGCTAAAATCCAGTGTAGTGCCTGTCTATTTTGCCATGTCATCTTACTCGTAGCTTGCAGTTGCTAACCCAGGGCTGTCAAAGCTGCATCTGTATAATTGATAAATTGCTGCTGATTGTAATATATGTAATTGATCCATTCCACATTTTTGGCTGGAGCTATCCATGGAATTATAGATTCGAAGCCTGCACTTTCTCTTGGCTGACCTATTGCATCAATGATAACCTGCGGATCTGGTATGTAAGACCTCTTAACCCGTGAACTCACCGGTTCCTCCTCGGGTGGCTGTATATCATTTGTTTGTACCCGGATGTGAGGTATTATGGTCACATCTTGGGCCACCCTGACACCCGACCAAGTGTTCGGTAACACTGAGAGCAGCTGCCTTCCTCCACACATCTAAAATATATCTGCAATAGCCTGGTCTTGCTCCATATAGATGCTCTGTGTTCCTGCCCTCTGGAACAGAGTGAAGCCATTACCAGTTTGTACCATTGATATCTCACCCCTGTCCAAGACAATTGTCATTTTACATTTTGGAAAATGTCCAATATCAACAGTTCCTCTCGCCTGAAAACATTCATGTCTACTCAGTATCCTCAAACCTGACACTGGAAGAGTAACCTCTGCCTTTTCTGAACTTATTTTTACATCTAATGCCTCACACTCTGATGTTATCGAGCAGTTATACCTCTTAATTTCCGCTTGGATTCATGTGCTTCCCAACCAAACCAAACACGTTACAAAACATGGGTCATGGTAGCTATCATCATCGACTCCTGCGTACCATAGCCTAGATTTTTTATCTAAACACTCTTCCCAACCTTTCTCAATAGGCACCACTACCATCCCTCCATGTCCTGCTCTTGAACACACCAAACAATTATCTACCTCGTGTTGGTTAGCCGTGTACTGAGCCCATTGTACCAGTCATATTTTTCAGCTGCTTCCATATGGTCCCTTTCTACTTCTTCCGTTGATTCTATGGTGGCGACTGGGTATGGTGCTGTCTCTTCCAGGGCTGCAGGGATTAATACCTGTGCAGATGCTGGAACCTCATTCCCTTCCATGGGCACCAACACAAGCGGCTATAGTGGGCGCTTGAGTTACTGTTTACTCTGTTTTTGGAACATTGTTTGGCGCCCCTCTCGTTGCGGATCCAGGAGTCAAGATTCGCTGGGTCACCGTGATTGATGTCTCTACACTTCCTGAACCCATATCCTCATGCCACCATTCTATCCGTTGTTTCCTACTCCCGCTCAAAAAGTCAGTGATAATTAACTCAAGGAATAACCCTTTTCTACCCTTATCGTGTTCAACCACTATCTTCCAGTTTCCCCTTGTCTCCATGACCCTGATATGGCAGGTACCCCCTGACCAAATATCCTGACCATACTGAGCATCATCAGTCCAACTACACAGGTTGTTCTCACTCTGCGTTCTTACCCTAATGGACCTTTGCACCTCATACTTAGTTTTCTCCGGGATCACCACTTCCCTAGCCTCGAGTATATCCTTTGTGTTTACAGGTCTTCTCCTGCGTAAGTGTCCAATTCCTTGCTGTTTATGTCTCTATCCCATAATTGCCTCCATGTTTCTCCTTTAATTTCTACTGTACTTCTTTCTGTCACTGATGCTAAAGGAGCTGTTTCCTCAAAAAGTTCTCTGGCCTATGTCTTATTTAATTCTGGTCCTGTCCTAACTTTACACTTCAGCTGTTTGCACAGCACCTGATATTCCCCATTTTGTTCCTGTCTTCTTCTGGGTGGGCCACATGTACCTGTCTCACTGCGAGCCTCAACATACCTTTGGCGCCTTCCCCCTTCTACACTCTCCAACCAGATTGTTTGGTTCCGGTCCCCAAGGTTCTTTGTACTAATAAAAATAGTTACCCTAAATCTCACAGCGATCAGACAATAAGGTATTATTCCTGCTAATAGTGCTGCTGTGCATACCTTATTCCTTCTGTCCAGGTCAATGTCTGAGTCATTTACATCAGAAGGCAGTTCAGTCACATTACCAGTCCAGGTCCGCAAGGTTGATGGTAGCGAACTCTTGTTCAGTAATAGGGGTGCCTGGATCTCCTTGTGCACTTTCTGCAGGTGCTTCCCCTGGGCTTCGTGGGCTGACGGGTTCCAGGGTGCGGGGTGTTTCCCCATCATCTTCTGCCACATCTCTTCTTGGGCTAATAGCATCGGCCATAGTGCGTAGCCGAGCAACATCAGACAGACCACCATCATGCCCCATGCCCATGCCTGACGTGCCCTCTCCCGGCGATTCCGATCCAGCAGGCGATGGTGTCCCAGCGGGCGATGGTGTCCCAGCGGGTAAAGCAGGACGTCCCAGGTCTCCTTCAGCTTCCACTGGTTCGGGTCCACTTGAGTCGTCCGCATCTTCACCTTCCTCTTCTCCTTCTTCTCCCTGTGGCCTCTGACCAGCTCCTTGTGGAACCTTGGTACAGTGGTTGAGGTGGTACCAAGTGTTGCTGCCCTCTACTCGTATCGCTGTTGGCGTAGCTTGAACTACCCGGTATGGTCCTTCTCATCTCTACTCGTTCCACCTCCTCCTGAAGACCCTTACGTAGACTTGACCTCCAGTTTCCACTGCCCGTGGCTGGTTGTCCTCTGACTCTGGTACCCGTGTGCTTTCCTGTCGATAGATAACTTCATGTATAGCAGTTAGTTGTCTCCCATATTCTCTGAGTTCCTGTTCTAATTGTTCCAGCGGAGGTCCTTTGTAAGGACCCCTAAGCACTGGTACTGGCATGGGCTGACCCGTAAGCATCTCATGCGGTGTTAGATGGGTTATTCTGTTAGCCTGTATGCGGTAGCTCATCAGTGCCAGTGGCAAAGCATCAACACAATTTAACCTAGCGCTGGCACAAATCTTGTTGATCTTAGCTTTCAATGTTCCATTTACTCTCTCTACCATCCCTTGGGACTGGGGAAGATAAACACATCCCAACCTCTGCTTAATTCTGATTTGCTGAACCACCTGTCTCAATGTTCTCTCAATGAAGGCAGACCCATTATCTGAGCTGATCCCAAATCTTGGCATTACTTCCCTGGTCAGAAACTTTATGACCGTTCCTGCTCTTTGGTCTTTTGAGGGTATAGCTTCCAACCATCTGCTAAATCTATCGATCACCACAAGCATATACCGCTTTCCATTGACCGTTCTTAGCATATCCACATAGTCTATCACCAAATGCCTGAACGGCCCTTCTGGTGTTGGGATGTGGCCCAACGGTGTTGTTATTCCTTTTCTGACATTGTTTTGTGCACATACTTCACATTCCGCCAGGGCTGCATCTACCGTCGCCTGCATGTATGGTGACCAAAAACCCTGCTCCTTAATCTTCCTCATAACTTCGCCTGGTGCATAATCGTCAAAAACATGCGCATTCGTGATCAGGATTCGTAACAGAGCAGCTGGCGCCACTAAATGTCCTGTATGAGATCTCCAGAGGCCTGCATAATCTCTGGTTGCTCCTCGCTTAACCACACATTGCGTTCATAGATACTGGCTCTCTCTTACATCCTGATAACATCATCCATTCCAGGGGCTGCCTCAACCAATATGGCTGGTGCCATTATCGCACTGTGACACTTTGATGCTAATTTTGCTGCCTCGTCTGCTGCATTGTTCCCCTGAATAATATAGTCATTTCCTTTCTTGTGTGCCTGACACTTAATGATGGCTACTTTTAAAGGAAGCAGGAGAGATATCATTAAGTCCTGAATATGATCATGATGCAGGATGGGCGTTCCATCTGTTTTCCTAAAACCTCTTTTTTTCCACACTGCTCCAAATAAATGACAAACACCATGCACATAGGTTGAATCAGTGTAGATGTTCACTACCTTATCTCGTCCTTCCTTACAGGCGGCTGCCAAAGCTTTTAGTTCTGCTAATTGAGCGGAACACGGCTGTGAACATGCCTGACTAACTATGGTCTGAAATTGGCCCTTACTGTCTCTTATGACCACCGCGAATCCTGCATGATTTCCCTCATATTCCTTGTAACAGGATCCATCTACAAACAACTCTTCTTCAGCCCCCAAAATTGTGGTTGAGAGAAGGTCAGGCCTTAGCCTAGTAAACGTCAAGGATTCTGCTACACAATCATGAGGTTCTCCCTCATAACCAAGGGGAACTATATCTGCTGGGTTAACTGTTGTACATCGTTTGATAATTATGTCTGGATATGTGAATAGAGGCAGATAGTCTAACAACCTTGAGTTAACACAAACTTCCCTTGGTCTATCATTTCTGACACCTTGTGATGGGTGTGGATGATCACTGGGTATCCCATGGTGATGGTTGAAGCCTTATCATATGCATATTGGACTGCTGCCAATCCCTGATAGCAGGGTGGATATCCCTGTGCCACTGAATCCAGTTTAGTGCTACAATACGCAATGGGTTGTTTGTTCCTGGCAGCGGGGCCTTGCTCACCCCTTCTAGTTGAGCCGGGCTTATGGTTTTTGACTGGTGATCTACAGTCCTACCCAGATATTCAACTTCTGTTTGGCAATACTGCAACTTTTTCTTGGACACCATATGTCCTCCCTCAGCCAATTTCTGCAATACTTTTATGGAGTCTACATGGCATTGCTCCAACGTAGGAGCACATATCAACAAGTCGTCTACATATTGGATTAATGTTCCCTCTAAGACAAGTTCCTCCAAATCTGCCTTCAACACCTGGTTGAAAATGTGCGGGGAATGTTTGAAACCCTGGGGTAAGCGTGTGTATCTATATTGCTTCCCACCATAAGTGAAAGCAAACAGGTGTCTACACTCCACTGCTAAGGGGACACTGAAAAAGGCGCCACACAAATCTATCACTGTAAAGTACTTGGCGTCAATTTGGATGTTTGTCAGCAGCATGTGTAGGTTTTGAACCTCCGCCTGACAATCCTGCATAATCTCATTTATTGGTCGTAAATCGTGAACCAGTCTCCATTTCTTTTTATCTGCTTTCAGGATGGGGAACAGTGGGGTATTACAGTCACTAACTGTCTCTTCCAACACATTGGCTTCCGCCAGGCGCTCGATAGTTGGCTTAATGCCTGCCTCTGCTTTTGGCTTCATATAATACTGTCTTTTCCACACAGGCTTAGATCCGGGCTTCACCTGGATATATACTGGATTTGCTGATTTAACCAATCCAATATCTGTGTTATGTTGTGACCATACCTGCTCTGAACTCACCTGTTCCATTTCTTTCCTTAACATTTCTTGTCTATCAATAGCTTCTCCTACTTGTACTTGCTGGCCTGTAGTGATCTCCACTTCCTGTGGTTCTCCATTTCTGCAAAACAGAGAACCTTGATTAATTCTTTCTCAGGTGAGCAAAGGATGAGAGGGTTATCTGTTTTTTCCCACTGTACTTGCTTTGCCCGTTTCATCATTGGACCCAGATCCTTAGCTTTAAAACTTTTATTTACCAATAAAGTGACATGCGGGTCTGACCCAGGCACATCAAACCACTTCTGATCCCTGTGTATCACATACTTCCATTGCTGCCCCTTGTTTCCCTATAACAAAATACTGGTTTCCCATTTTAAAAAAAAAAGCTGGTTTCCCATTTACATTCATCAACCACAACTGTTCCAAAAATATATCTTGGTATGGGTCATATTTTAATGTACATTGGTAATCCATCGAGGGCCTTCTAGCCTTCGGTATTTGTGCCTCAATATACTTCCCCCATTTGGAAGTAACTTTTCTGACTCCTTCCTCTATGTCTCCTATCCAGTAGACATTTGCTAAAGATGCCTGTTGCATCATCATCTGCTTTTTGATCCCAGTTTCCTCTATTATTATCCCATCTAGTGAGCATTGAATCTGCAATCCCAATTGACACAATGCGTCTCTTCCCAATAAGTTCATTGGGGTGTGTGCTGAAACTAATATGGGAAGTTTAGCTGAGCGTCCGCTTGTGGCTAGATGTACTGGAGCAGTCATGGGTATCAGCTGCGTTTGTCCCGAGAATCGTACTGTCTTAGCATATTTTCCTGACATAGGGAGGTGTGAGGCATAATTTGGACTTACACAAGTGTAAGTAGCTCCTGTATCTACCATCATTGGTGTACCTCTATTGTTTACTTGAACCTGCAGCATTGGTTCCTTATCAGTTTGCACTGTTATTGCTGGAAACTGACCCTCCCCTTCAGGATTCTCTGGGCACCCTCAATATCTCTGATTTGGTCCAGCCCAAGGGTTCACAGGACCCTGAGGGGGTTGAGACTGTGGCTGCTGCCATGCTCTATACCAATTATTTGGGCCTTGGTTCGGCCCAATTCTATCAGGCCATGGGTTTGTGGGACAGCTTCCCCTGTTGTGCCCTGCCTGGTTACATCCCCAGCACACACCCACTGGGCCCCTCAGCCCTCTATACTGATTTCTTAGCCCATTTCCTCATCCCCGACCCTGCCCTGGTGGCTGGGTAAACACATTCACTACTGGTGTGGTGGGTGACCATGGGGCCTGCGGCTGTTGTGGTGGTTGTTGACCTCCCTGGAGGACGGGCACCATGGTGCTTTCCTCTGTGCCAGTTACATTGGTCACCGGGGCTTGAGTCTTTTTCTTTTTTGTCAGTTCATCCAGTTGCAGTTGGGTAAGCTTTCTCTGGATTTCTTTCCCCTGCTCAGCCATCTTCTTTTCAATTTTTCTGTATCGTTCCACAGCGTGGATAAAATAGTCTCTGAATTCCTTGTGTGGCTTAGATTTCGTCAGTGCCACTTCGTCCTCCAACTTAGTCCTTACTGGTGTGGGCAGTGCTTCCGCCAGTGCCTTCCTGAACATGAAGGACACTAGATCATCAGTCTCTGGGTCTTTCTCAGTTTCTAGCCTCCACCTCTCCAGCTGCTTCTGCAAATATACAGCTGGATTTTCTGCCTCCCCCAATGGCGTTCCTTTTAACACATCAGAGTCTATTACAGCTGGGTACTCATCCCTTAAGGCCCTCCACATCTGCTGTCAGAACGGGTCAAAGGACTGTCCATCCCCCACGACCGTCCCTATCATTTATGCCAGACCGCCATCTCTCAGCACCGCCTCCATTTTGGTCCCCCCCCCCACTCTGGCCATCAAGGCCTTCAGGTCCCCCACCGCCAGCAGTTTTCCCATGGTCTGTTCTTCCAGCATCCTTATCCATTTCCCAGCACCATTATGAAGGTTGGGTAATTTAGCAACCAACCCTTCCAGGTCCTGCATAGCCCAAGGCAGATACTGTGGGTTGCCCCCTTTTATCAGAATTGGGTGCATCTGTGCGGGCATTTTATCTTCTAGGGCCTGTGCTTGCGTTTGACTTCGCAATCCATATCCTTTTGAGGCCACCTCTATTCCTTTTGCCCCTTCTTCTCCTGCCTTTATTTCTTAATCCACCCTTAATAGCTGCTTCTTTGCCCATTCTGTCGCCTTTTGCCTTTCCTCATCCCTCTGCTCAAGCGTCTCTTCTAATTCATTACTAAGTTGTCTAATTATTTTCTCTTAGCGGTGACACTCCTCATCCCTTTGTTGCTGCAGCCTTGCAGCCTTTTCTCTCAATTCTTGTTCTTTATTCTGATGAAACCAATCTGCTTCTACCACCTCCTTTCCTGCCTGCCTCTATTCCCCTTTTTTTGGTTTCAATATCTCAATACACCCTTTATAACAATCCACATATAGTGTAGTTTTTCCCTTCACCTCTTTATTTTTAGTTGGAGTGGAGGTCTTCACAGGCTTCTTTCCCTCATCTACTTCGACCTCTCCTTCGACGCTCACCGTCCCTGTCACCATGGGACACTGTATCCCTTTATATGGTGGGGGGGTGATCAGCCCATTTTACCTTTTCCTCTGTCTTCTCCTCGTCTTTCTTTAGCACGCTCCTGGCTTTGGCTACGCTTGCCAGCTGACCTTTACTTTCTTCTAGGAAGAATTTAATCACCTCCCTCTCCTTATCTCGCTTCCGCTTCCTTTTTTCTGTGACGTCATTACTCTTATGATAGTGTACATCTCTTCGCATAACGAGACATCAAATGTCCCTTCTTTCAGCCACTTTGTTGCCATATTCCTGGTCCTTTTCTCTAAGGCCTCGGAGATAGTCTTAATCTCTTCTCCACACAAGGGAAACCTCTTCTTAAAATTTCAACTGGTGTCCCCGCCATTTTGCTTTTTACCTCTATGTTCTGGATTGGAATGCTAAATACCGTTGCTCTGCCAAACTCCCTTTTTCCCGGGACTCCCTTCACTTGGCCAGTTCCCCTCCCGGGACGTCTGCCACTCAACTTGGCACATTCTCTCCTCTGGGGCCACTGCCTAGCCCCCTTATCTATCTAGTGTTTCTAATCAAACTTGACAACCCAACCACTGGCCTAGAGTTTTCTCTTAACACTACAACCAGACAAACTCAAACAACACTAATCAACTGAAATTGCATTTATTTCACTTTTGCCAAATTACAATGTACAACCCAGTATTACACTCCTATCGTCAGTCTTCTCCTTTCAAAACCATACACACTCTCTTGGTCTCTGCATTTGCCTAGTGAGGGGTTCATCTAGGTTTGGGTGACTGGACCACACTCGCCTACCCCGCCACGACAACCAAATCATCTCGTAAGCTCGTGACCACTCTCCTTGCTGTCACTTCGCCTGTGTCCTCATACCATTGTTCATACACCTCTTCCTTATATATTCTTGTCATAAACAGAGTAACCAAAAAATCTTCTCGACAAAGTCTGATATGTTCTTTGAACCCATCTATCTTGGAGCCTCCTCCTTTCCAACACCTTTCTATATGTGTATGGTCTGATCATGTATTTTCCCAAAGTTAATTAAAACCACACTTCCTCTCCTGGCCCCTTCCTTTGTCTGATTATGGGTATATGTAGTTCTCGATTACTGGACCAAATTCTCCCGCCTGCTACTTCAATCCACGTGACCTGTTTGTCTATCGTATGTGCAGACTGTAACCTAACCAATATATCTCCAGTGTCTGGATCGCAACAGATAGCCTCTTCTTTTTTAAATACTATTACTGAGATCGTGGTAGCAGTAATGTTATCTCTCAAGGGATATGTGTTTTTAACAATTGGCAGACAAAGTCTTCGTTTTTCAGGCAATACTTCAAATAGTGTTCTTGTGCCCATCTGGATCAGCAAACTAAATTACCTTTAGTGGTTGCTCTAGCTGTCTAGTTATATGCATATCCAAACTCAGATAGCTAGACCAGATTCTAATTTATCCCACCTTAATCCAAACAACCTCCACTTTTGTTGTCCAGGCCGTCTTATACCTTTGTAACTCTTTTGCTGTAGATATACACCGAATTACATTTTCTCTTTCTCTTAGTATAGTTAAAGAGAATGTAGTGACGTTGTAGTATTACGTGTAGTAATGTTGCTCCCAATTCTTTTATACTTCTGTGAGACTATATTCCTGTATAATCGCAGTCTGTCCTTCTTTTCAAAGAGTGCTGTTCCCGAAATTTTTCCCATTTACACTCTTTCCCACTACTATGCCTCTATTCCTCGCTGTGACTATTGGGAGACAATCTAATTATCTTCCGTTCTTCCTTTTTTCGCATAGGGATCATTTCACAGGGCTGCTC
Source organism: Esox masquinongy (assembly GCA_016801175.1). Taxonomy (NCBI): domain Eukaryota; kingdom Metazoa; phylum Chordata; class Actinopteri; order Esociformes; family Esocidae; genus Esox; species Esox masquinongy. Next base: position 71,385 of record JACXGI010001560.1, read on the forward strand.
TAACTGTCTACCCATAGGCTCATTTAATTCTGGATGACTTGACCAAACCCTTATCTGACCGACCTTAATCCAAATTACTTCTCGAGTAAATGTCCATGCAGTCGGATATCTATCTAATTCTCTTCCGTCCTTCACACTTCATATTATGTTTTCCCTTTCCCTCAATATGTTTACTACAAATGTTATGATAGTGATGCTACCTATACGACTTGTGTATCTCCCATATATCCTCAATGTATCTTTCTTATCGTGCCTTGTCCTCTTTTCACGCTTCCTAACACCCAAACCTCTCATTCCTCACACATTCACTAATCATATACTTCAGGGCGCCTTGCAGCCCTCAACTCACACTCCTCACAACCTTGGGCAATTTTCCAACAACAACTGTCTACACTCACTCTGCATTCATCAGCAGATTCATCAGCACTCGTATACAGTCTGTTGACCCTGTCTCTTCCTGGTCTGCAGGTAGTCATCACTCCCTTGGTTTGCAGGTAGCCATCATCAATACAGAACTGTCCAACGCTCCCAAACCACATCCAAACCCTCAGCAACCCTCTATATCATGCTGGGTTGGCATTCACGGTGCCCTGCAATCCCTGTCCCTTGTGGTCTTCCTTCTCTCAAGGCGGATTGGGGGACTTCCTGCCGAAAGCAGACCCTTCTAGGCGACCAAACATAAGGCGGTATTTGACAGACCTCCTTAGTTGCAACTCCCTGACTTATTTGCAAATGTATTTACAGGATGTTAGTAAACACACACGTTACTTTGAATTCAAAAACTCCATTCCTTCATAAAACACAGTTCGTTAAATTTGGAGAGGCCTTACGTGGTGTGTCTGCCTGGTCTGGAAGGTCAAGTCACACATACTAAGAAATTTAGAGCAAGAACATGCTTACCTCTTAGCGTGGCCATGCGTTGTTTGTGTAACCCGACCCTCAGCACCTCTGGCAGCCGTCACACCTGGCCCCATACCCAATCTCAGCAGTGCCTCCAAGAATATGTCGTGGAAAAATGTATCTTCTTGCCAAAAAGGATGCAACAACTCAAAAAGATGCAATAACTAACGGGTTTGTGGATTCAAATTAAGACTTTTAATGAGCAATCATAAAAGCTGAGTTGACCTGCAGGAACAACTGTCTTGCCAACTCCGGACACACATTTATACAGGGTTATCTAGCATAACCTTTCTGGCCATCCCCTTTTTCTTGGGGGATCTTTCTAATTCTTGGGCGGATCTTTCTTCCCATCCGCCACCATTGATTTGCAACCTACCAAGATCCATTCCTTGTTAAATATTGGTGGCGCAGGCATTAGAAACTTGTATAAAAATAAAAGAGCCATTAGGGCCCTTTACGTTCATTGTTACTTGATTGTCTCCATACATTATTTGATTATACTGTTCCATATTGTTTAATTGTATTCTCAGGTGCACATTGATTATACTAATACATTCATAAAGGGTGATAGTTCAGAAATACTCCTATGTCAAACCTCTTGATACTTGTATAAAAATAATAGAGCCATTATATATATATTCTATAATGTCTACTACGGTATATACATTAGAGAATTTTATAACCTATACCTGGCTACGGGAAGACATTTAAAAGATCTGACCTTGTCTATTGAGAGAAAGTATTATGCATTGGGATACACCCTGTACACTTTCAACCTAGCTCTAGATGAAGACAGCACAAGCAGTCTTTCAGTGGTCTCCACCGGTAAAAAATGATTAGAAAAGAGATTCAGAGATCCCGTTAGAATGATAGTATTTGTGTGTTCCGATTAAATCTTAGAAGTAAATTTCCGAAGACAAGTCATGGTGGATTACTATTAATCAAAACGAGATGAATACACAAGAGGTAGAAATGTTTATGCAGCGAATGGTTGGAAAGCAGTTCCGTGGAGTATGGGTGTGTGATGAATTACCTACAGATATTTGTATGGATCGCCCGGCCATGTTCATTGTCAATACACATCTGAGGTACCTGCCGAGAGAACACTGGCTGGCTGTGACTATAGAAGATGGAAAAATCACAACTTTTTTCGATTCCTATGGATGTCCCCCTGGATTTTCACATTTTCCCAAATCTATAAAACAATTCTTAATCAAAAATGGAGTTGTGATATATCATAGCAATAAACAAGTACAGGATGAATTTTCTACAACCTGTAGTCATCACTACATTTTCTATCTCTGTCAAAAGGCCAGGGTGCTTTCTTATGAAGATGCTATCTCTCAATAAAGTGATGATTTAAGAAGTAATGATGTCATGGTTAGATTGTTTTGTTAGAATATATATATATATATATATTTTTTTTTTATTTATGCCCTTTTTTTTACCTTAGTTTTTATTTAGTTTTGGACAATGTTACAACATATCTTCATATAAAGACACTTTCTTTTTCAGCTGTAACTATACATTCTCTACATTGAATTCTAAATGTTAAGGTGACACACAACAAGAGCACCAAAATAAAAGAGTACTTACACACAGAAGAGATCTGATATAAATCTGAGAAATAAAAAATAAAAATGACCATAGAGTGAATGGATAAATAATTTCTCACTGTATCAGTAGGTCCATGATGGGTTTCCATCGTTCAATAAACACACATTTTTGGAGCCTTAGTAAATATGTTATTTGCTCCATCTGGTGTACATCCCATACTGCCTGGATCCATAAATGTTATGTGGGGAGGTCTGGTTTCATCCATTTGATTGTGATACACTTCAGGGCTGTTTTTAATAATACCCCTAAGAGATATTTCTTAGACCTTCCCTCCAAGTCATCAGGTATTACTCCCAGTATTGCCACCATAGGGTCCTGTGGGATATTCTGTTGAAACACTTCTTTAAGCGCATCAAATACTTCATTCCAGAGAACATCTGATTTAGGGTAAAGCCAAAATATGTGAGTATGGTTTCCAATTTGTGACCCACAGTTTCTCCAACATGAACTTGTGTCAGTTGGGCTCATCTTTGACACTATCTCTGGTGTTTGGAAGTATCTAGTGATTATCTTCCGTTTAAATTCCCTCCATGTGTTTGAATTTGTCACTACAGTAGGCCTGCTTCTGTGCATAATTCTGTCCAGGTATCCTCTGTTATGTTCATGTTCATTTCTGACCCCCATCTCTGCTTTATACTTAAGGAGCTATCTAGGTTCATAGACAAACATATTCGATACAGTTTACATAATATTCTCCTCTCTCCATTTTCTGTTGGCAGATCAATAAGATAATTTTCTATTGGGGTAGTTTTTATGAGTTTTTCCCATTCTGCATGTGTAGTCAGAAAATGCCTCATTTGCAGGTATCTGAAGAAGTCTGTCCTTGTGACGTCCTCCTCTGGCTTGGACCCGCATCCACGCTCCACTGCTCCCGAACGCACCCCACGCTCCACGACTCATGAACGCACCCCAGTCATCAGATCCCAATCACCCTCATTCTGAGCACCTGTGTCCCCACCTGTGTCTGGTTTATGTCCCTATTTAGTTCTGTTCAGTTCTCCCTAGCCTTTGTGAGGTATTGTTTGTCATCTGTCATTCATACTGAGCCTTTGGTTTTCGCTTCCGCCAAGTGCATTTCTCGTATTGATTCCCGTGTTTGACCTTAGCCCGATTTTCTCCTCAACTCCGTCTTTAGCCCTGTGATTTTGTATTAGTTTGCCTCTCGTGGTTTTGACCATCGCTTGTCCGACTGTGACTTTGCCTTGCCCCGTCTGGAGTTCTTCTCCTAATAAACCGCTTACGCTCCGCTTCTGGAACCAGCCCATCCCTGCCTTGACCCATTCATTACAGTCCTAGGTATATTGAATTCTGTTACTAGTTGCTCCAATGTCTTAAGATTGCCCTTATTTAGCATTTGATGCACGTTTGTCAGACCGTGTTCTGACCATTTTTTGAAGCCTGTATCTAAGCTGTTAGGCATAAAGGTTTTCAGATATCCAATGTTTGTTAGCGGTGAAATAGTTTTAGGTAGTTTAGTGAAGTACAGTATTGGGAAGCATCTTACCCAAACTATTTTTGGGGGGCAAATAATACTTGCTGGGGGGCAATGCCCCTGTGCTGCCGGGTCTGTATACATGATTAAAGGAATAATACATAAAAGGCAACAATACATAATATAATACAACAGTACATATAACACATAGAGGGCAAGACTTACATGGAAAACAATTAAGACATTACGTAAAATCAAGTCAAAGTAATACAATAAGAAGTTAAGAGAAATTGAATAAAACCAACAACAGATTAAAACACAGTAAGAGGACATTAAAAATACGCAAAGAGTGGACTTGACAAAAACCAAGGGACAACCTCAGACTGAACTAAAAGGAAGAGAAAAAGGTGGGTCTCTAAATTTGATTTAAAATTGTCAATGGTGGAACAAGACTTAATGTGGGATGGAAGGCTATTCCAGAGTATGGGAGCAGCAACAGACAAAACTAGGCTACCTCATCCTTCCTGGAGGGTGGGTTCTTGCTTCTTCCAAATATACCAAATTGTTTATTTTGAAATACCAAACATCTCGCCCATGTCTATGATCTTAATCCTTAATATAATTGATGCAACTGTTCTTTACTCTTATTTACTCTATTTCCATTACATTCATGTTCACAGTAGCAGAGGACTTTGAAAATGATGCATAAAAGAACTGGTGCATAAAAATTCACCAGAATGCAGGAAATGAAGCATCTGACACTCTCATTGGGGAGGACCCCCAGACCCCTGCTTCATTTGTGTCCCCTGGGCTTGGGGCCGCTGGCAAGGTGTCCCTTATTCTTCCACAAGTTGGCAACCCTAATTTTAAATGTTATTGAAGGTAGTAATTTTAACAACTATTAAGCACAGAAATAAGGATAACCTAGTCAATGCATTTGAGCCACAACAATATATGGTATGACTTTCAGCGCAAATTATGTGGTCTAATCATTGAATGAATGCAAACAAAAGGTGGTTTAGGAAAACAAAATAATTTAAAAAAATAAACAAATATAATTATTTTAGCAACTGTTAAGCAGAAATTATGAGGATAAACTCTGCTAAAAATATATTTATACATAAATGTTGATATTTATGATTTGTGATATTTATCATTTGTGATGTTAATCATGTGAATAATTGAATAACTTTTGCAAACTTCAAATCATGGGATCATTAAAGTTTCAATGCATTTAACATTTAGCTAACAATTAGCTAATGTGAAACTAAAAATAATGTTTTCAAGTTATAGTAGGCCTATGTAGTATGTAATATTGGTATATTATTGATATGGGCTGAAAACCCATCCACAATTGTGATTAATAATTGTGTACTTTTTACACCGCATTATGGGGCACAATAATGAACTAAACCATTCAAATGTATTATTTGATTTCTCATGACTAGGGGTTTATTACTGGAGTCTTCATGCACTCAATATCCTGTTCTTGTTTAGGATGGATGATTCATACTTGTTTGTGATGTAAACATCCAAATTCACTCTTCAAAACTGAAACAACTATATAAACATTGTTCAAAAAACATTTCAGGCCTAAAGCTCCCAGCCAGTGACTTTATCCCTCTCTCCACATTGTGCAGTACTCTTCCCAGTGTCCTGTAGTGGTTTCAATGCTGTATTTAAATGTACCATTCAAAAGGTTTGTAATATTGTATCAAACTGCAGGAGTTGCCTAAACAATCCAGATGAGATTTTCTTGTAACACCCATTTGTACAACATAAATATACAGTGGTGCTCAAAATTTGTGAACCCTTTAGAATTTTCAATATTTCTGCACAAATATGACCTAAACTCAGATTTTCACACAAGTTCTAAAAGTAAATTATGAGAACCCAATTAAACAAATTAGACAAAAATATTATACTTCATGTATTTATTCATTGAGGAAAATGATCCAATATTATTATCTGTGAGTGGCAAAAGTATGTGAACCTTTGTTTTCAGTATCTGGTGTGATCTCCTGATGGTGGACTCATGAACATTGACATTAACCAATGTGAGAGGCCTTTAGCTGCTTAGAAGTAACCCTGGGTTCCTTTCTGATCTCGCGGACTATTACACGCCTTGCTCTTGGAGTGATCTTTGTTGGTCGACCACTCCTGGGGAGCGAAGCAATGGTCTTCAATTTCCTCCATTTGTACGCAATCTATCTGACTGTGGATTGGTAGAGTCCAAACTCTTTAGAGATGGTTTTGTAACCTTTTCCAGCCTGATGAGCATCAACAACTCATTTTCTGAGATCCTCAGAAATCTGTTTTGTTCCTGCAATGGCACACTTCAAAAAACTTGTGAAGATCAGACTTTGATAGATCGCTGGTCTGGTGGCCATGCAAATGAGACATAAGGCCAGGGTACCCGTCTGCCCTGTGACAAAATGGACACTGGAAAGTGTCCAAGTCCAATCATCTGAGCTCTGGGCATGCTCCAGCGAGGTATGTTGTGTTGTTGGTCTATAGGAGAATAAAATATTTTAAATTGTAGTGAGTTTCAAATTTGAAATAATTAATTTCAAAACAAGCAGCAATGGACTGGACTGTATTAGCCTATTGGACGAAGCTGGTCATACTTCCTCACTTTAAAAGGACAAAAACTCAAAAACAGTCAATATTTTAAAACTGCAGGCTTCCAATATGATTTAAAAGCCCAAGGCTAAAACTGCATGGCTCACAACATGAATATTCTACCCCAGACACAAACCCCATTTAAGAGGCTCTGTCCTAAGTACATAATTGCATCCACCTGGGTTACTTGGCTCCACACACCAATAAATGTATACAATGTTACTTTAAGAACACACACTAAAAGGAATAATTATAATAAATAACACTGCATACATACATGTCTACAGTATACCAACTAAAATGTTTTAAATATCAAACGTTAAAAATGTGGAAGACTCTCCTTCACAGCCTACCTGCTTTGCAAGTGGAATTAATATGTTAACTTACAAAATCTGATTCTTGTACAAATGAAGCTTTCTGCATTGTTCCATCAGTCAAGCTAAAACATATGTATGCTAACTGAGATAAATCACATGACACTGTTGTCCGTGACTCTAAAGAACACAATCAATGACCGTGTTTTTAGTAATTCATCAGGTATTTCTTTGAATTTCTTCCCATGTTTTCTGTATATGAAAAAAATTCCATAAATCTTCTGGAACAATGGCATATTTTTGAATTATCTATTGGTGACAGTCAGGGACGTTGCTAGGCCTATTTTGGGGGGCTTTAGCCCCCCTAAAATATTAATTAGCCCCCCCTAAATAAACAAATATATCAGTCAATATATTTTCTCTGTGATTTCTTTTTTTCCGTCAACCTTTCCATCACATCTAAACTTCTTACAAATTGTATAGAAATTGTATAGAATTGTGTTCATTTGGCAGCATGTTCGGTTGAGTTTGATGCTTTGAATGTAACTCGCTCATTTGAAGCAAGCTGTGGTCAGTAAATACTGTAGTAGCTAACGTTTCTAGTGGTCGGAGAAGTAAATCCTCTCAAGTTCAAAATGTAAATGCACTGGAAAGCAACGGTACGTTTTGCTAATCAGTATAACCTTTCAGCTATCCCATCACCATTCTTTATAGAAATGTATGGAGGTTAAAACATTTTTTGAGATCGTAAAAATGTCATGTATGGAAATTGTTTAGACAAGTTGCAGTTTGTGAAATTCAAGTTGCACGACAGACCAGACGTCATGTAATATCAAAGTGATCAGTCTTTTTTTTCTTTACCGGAAGGCAAGAAAGCTAGCTACAACTTTCTAGTAGACACTTCAGGGAAGACTAAGATCTGTCATTTGTAATACAAATAAAAATAAATTATAATGTAATTGAACAAAAGAGTAAGGTGGCTAAAAATTGGGGACGCTGGCCGATAATAGGGGGTCGTATTTTTTAGCGACAACCCTAAGCAACTACTTAAATATTAATTTCCCATTAATGAAATGCTAACTAACATTTGTATGTCACTATAATCATCAGGAACACAGTTGCAAAACTGCGTGTTTCACAGTATCATGTTTGTTTGGCTTCAAAGTTAACGTATTGCAAAGTATTCTGTTCAGAGGAAGAGAGGTCCGGTTGTTAAATGTTTCTTTTTTTAACTATGATCAATTTTTTAATGACTTTATTCCGAGATGAATGGGCTAATGGCTAAATCTGTTTTTGAAATGATTCAGAGAAATCCTGTATATGTTAATTTACTATAAACTATAGTTGACAAAAGTATTTTGGCTACTAAGTACAGCCGTTTTTGTGACTTTTGTTGGTGTTGGATGAATGAAGACAGAGTGGACTTTAATTTCTTTATTTAGATAGAACTGAAATAATTTTAGATCAGTGTCTAACACAAACTGAGACAGGTATACTTTTAGCCAACGTTGACCAAAAATAACCTTATTTTGATAGATTTTACACCCGTTGTTACTCTAAAAATACATGATGAAAAGATGTTTTGGGGAGTATGCCCAGACCCCCCAAAACGAGGCTTAGCCCCCACATCCATGATTTTTTTATTGACATCCCTGGCGACAGTAATCTATTTTCAAGCTCTTTTTGATGTCATCAGCCAATGATTTTACCATTTTATCCATTTCAACGTCAGGGCTGCAGTCTCAGTTTTTACCACGTCATTTTTAAATTAAAGACGTTTACTTCCCCTTACTTGTACAAGATTTAAATTATTACCACACACGTGTCAACTTGCTATCCAAATAACAAGGACTCCTAGACGAATACCGAGGCTTTGCACTAAAGAGTGGCCTATATTAGGACTTTACACATGTCACTTACTATTCAGTGTAGTAAGCACTTCCCATCATCTCTTGTACTTCCACAGGACTAAAACACACACCATATGTTGTGTCAACATAAGTCTTACATATTCTTCACCAAAGGTGTCTATGGCCTAAAAAAACAATGTTTCTAGGTCCTCTTGTTCCAGATGTGTTCATCTGGGTATTCATGCTCTTTAAACAGACTTGTTTTCAGATAGTGTGGTTTGACTCACCATCAGAGTGCAAATTCCAACTATCCGGGTCACGGCACCATGTTGTTGGATTCTGTCCACTTTTGATCCATGAACAAAATTAATTTAATCGGAAGTCAGGGGAGAACTTTATTTGCATGAGTCCAAGATGTTGATCTTCCATAGTTCTTACATGTTCTCCAATAAATGAAACACAGTCTGTTATCCTCCAATAAGAAAGGTTTATCCTACAAAATATCCTTGTATGGTATATTCCAACCTATGGGCCTATTCATAGAGCCTATGACAGTCACATGAACAACTCCTATCAGGAGGGATGGACAGGATTCATGGATAGGATGTGTGAGGCCCATCAGTAACGGGCATCACGTCATCAACATCCTTCATAATTTAATCCAGGTCCCTTTCAAACTTTTGTCGAATATTTTCAGGGCCTTATTGTTTACGTTTATTCAACTGATCTTGAGGCACTAAATAGATTTTATTAGACATCATAAAATCAGCCCCCTCTCCGGGTGTCACGGATCTGTCGACAAACAGGAGCCAAGCGCAGGGAGGTAGTTTGCTTTCTTTTATTTAGGTGAAGCAAGCCTAGTGGGGTGCCAAATAGGCAGGCACGGAATACACTGAACAATGTATAGTGTGCAGTAAAAGTAAAGAACATAGATGTCGACAGAGCGTCTCTAAAACAAACAATAACCCACAAAACCCCCCTAACAATCAGACAAACATATGCCTAACATAATGACACAAAACGAGGAACAGGTGCGCTGGTAGCAGAGGGAAGGGGGCGGTGGCTTCAGAAGGCCGGTGACGCCGACCGTCGGAGCCCAGGCGCACCAGCAGGGGGAGCCCCAGAGGAGGGAGTCGTGACACCGGGATGTTATAAGGCTGGAGATGAAGGGCACCGTTATAGAGGTAATAGGAACCCACCTGTTTGCTGTATGGCACGCCTTTTCTTTTTAATACTGGTCTTTTTGTCTGCAAATAGCTTGATGGCAGCCTTTTGCCTCTTTCATTTTGAGAAGATTCAGAGCAATCTCACAGTGTTAAAATAAGATCAGAAGAACAGCGTCGCAAGACAGACATTCATTCTTTAGGGTTGGCTATGACTAGGGCTCTCAAGAAGAGCAAATATCTTTTTAAATGTGCCGACGTTTACTATTTCTTTGGGACGTAAACTGTTGGCCACTCCCACGGACACAAGTCTGCTCTGACTCTTACATATTCTGGTGTAGAAGCTTTAAGGTCCACCAATAAATAGGAAAATGGCTTTTTAGTAGCATCTTCATAACTTTTCCGGCCCGGGTACATCTGCTGAGCTAGAGTATTAATTTGTAGTTTGTCTCTAGGATTTTTTAACAAAACCATGTAATTGAAGTTCAAGCTAATGGTGCAACTATTTTTACCTTAGTGAAACACATTTTGTACCACATAAAACACAGATAGGTTTCTATGATGAATATATTGAGGAAAAGCTCTGGCAATTTCAGGATGTTCACTACATGTAAATCCCTTCAACTAAGTTTGTTATTTTCTTCAACATTTCATCATACATTGGTTGATAGCAACTATAACACCACACAACATTTTCAAATTTCTGAGTTAATACTTGTTCAGAATTCTCTAAAACATTTTTTACAAAAAAAGTTTTTCTACTGCTGGAAGGTCCAGTGAACAGAGCGGAAAATGGACATTGCAAACGTGATTCAAAACCTTCTACAGAATTCATCTTGTCTAATCAAAAGCCAAATGGCAATGTGGTACCATCTGCTAGTAGTACTCTCTTGTCATACACCAACCGGGATGTTTTTGTGAGTGGGAAATTTTTTACATTAAAACCTATTTTATCGCTCACAATTCTTTTGTAGGAAGTATAGATTTCCTCAATAGTTCTGTCTTTCATGAACGGATGCCCATTCTGTGATATGATCACCATCTTCGAGTTCATTTGTTAAACCACCCAAATAATTGTTCAGAGGGGGTTTGCATTTACCTGGCTTGCTAACATATAGTTTGGTCTGGAAATAATTGGACACTGACACAAGTTTTGTTATTTTGGCTGTTTACCAAAATAGATTTATGTTATAGTTAAATAATGAATATGGGTGCAGTCTCTCAGCTTTAATTTGAGGGTATTTACATCCAAATTGGAGGAAGGGTTTAGGAATTACAGCTCTTTAATATGTAGCCCCCACTTTTTCAAGCGACCAAAAGTAATTGGACAATTGACTCAAAAGCTGTTTCATGGACATGTGTGGGCTATTCCTTCGATATTTCTTCATCAATTAAGCAGGTGAAAGGTCTGGAGTTGATTCCAGGTGTGGCATTCTCATTTGGAAGCTGTTGCTGTGAACCCACAACATGCAGTCAAAGGACCTCTCAATGCAAGTGAAACAGGCTATCCATAGGCTGCAAAAAAAATCCATCAGAGAGATAGCAGGAAGATTAGGAGTGGCCAAACCAACAGTTTGGTACATTCTGAAAAAAAAGAACCACTGGTGAGCTCTGCAACACAAAAATGCCTGGACGTCCATGGAAGAAAACAGTGGTGGATGATTGTAGGATCCTTTCCATGGCAAAGAAAAACCCCTTCACAACATCGAGCCAAATGAAGAACACTCACATTTCTGAAGTGTATAGGGATATATTGTCTGCTCAGATTTAGCCAAATTCAGCGAAGGTGATTGGACGGTGCTTCATTTTACAGATGAACAATGACCCAAAACATACTGCAAAAGCAACCCAGGAGTTTTTTAAGGCAAAGAAGTGGAATATTCTGCAATGGCTGAGTCAATCACCTGATCTCAACCCAATCGAGCATGCATTTCACTTGCTGAAGACAAACTTAAGGCATAAAGACCTACGAACAAAGAACAACTGAAGACAGCTGCAGTAAAGGCCTGGCAAAGCATCACAAAGGAGGAACCAGCATTTGGTGAAGTCCATGTGTTCCAGACTTCAAGCAGTCATTGCCTTCAAAGGATTCTCGACAAAGTATTAAAAATGAACGTTTTATTTATGATTGTGTTAATTTGTCCAATTTCATTTGAGCCCCTGAAATAAGGGTCCTGTGTATGAAAATGGTTGCAATTCCTAAACGTTTCATACAATATTTTGTTAAACCCCTTGAAACAAAGCTGAAAGTCTGCACTTCAATTGCATCTCGGTTGTTTCATTTCAAATCCATTGTGATGGCGTACAGAGACAAAAGATTGTGCCTTACTCTTTCGAAAACACAGGTATAGGAAATATACAATCACAGCTCACAACTCGAGCTTATGATTTATAACTTCTTCTGAATCCCTTGGTCATACATGGCATGACTCCAACTCTTATGTACGGACGCCCTGAAGCCCAGGCAGTAAAAACCAATTTTGGGGCCAGAGACTTAGTATCTTGTTTGAATTACCTAGTATTTCGTTTGAACGAGTTAGTAAAAAAAAATGGAAAAAAAAGTTTTTTTTGAAAAACATTTTTAATGTTTTTTTTTTTTTACTACTAATTGTTTTTTGCTAAGTCGACTTAGTATCTCATTTGAACGACTTAGTATTTTTTTGAACGACTTAGTAAAAAAATGCTAAGTTGTTCAAATGAGATAATCATTAGTATGTCTAATTAGGCCAAATTCATTATGCAGCAGCATTACAAGGCCATGTAATGATTGGTACAGCCCATCCTTTCTTTGATTTTGTCCAGTGATGGGCCTATAATTGTTCATTAATAGTTATTTGAAACACTAAAGCAAGGCAACCTTTGAACTCCAAAGGATTAAGTCAGAACAGTGAGCAATCGGCTGAATAGTAGCACGTTGGCATAAGGTGAGGACGCATCAAGTGTGCCATGACATTTTGCTCAAATGAGAAAACATTGTATGTAATACAAAACAGGATTGTCCCATAAATATTAAATCCAGGCAACATTACAACGAATAAAAGTTGCAAAAATAAAACTTAGTCTTGTAGTGCTTAAGTTAAACTTATTGCATTGTAAAAAAAGAAAGTGTTTCTCACTAGTTGTGACCAATAGCAGCTAGTATACTAATTCACAGCCTAACAACCCTCCACTATTCAAAATGGACGTACCGCCGTGCTTATATAAACTGAGCTCTTTCATTCTTGGTCACAATCAAGGATGGATGTGAGGTAGGCTTATTCAGAGGTCATATGGATGACTTGCTACTGTGACACCAGCGCTACTGTCCAGCGACTAGGGCCGGACATCAAGAGTGGGTTGTGCATAATCATCGAGAGTGGCAACGATTACGCACAACCTGAAGGACCGGTCCTGGTTTGGATGGCCAGTTTCTTCCTCCAATGACGACCAATGGATTTGAAATAAACTAGGTTGAGAGCACATGAGCCACACTTTACGGCAATTGTTGAACGATCACCGTCGGACGCACACACAGAACACACCAACAGTGCACAACAAGGCACCTCCCCAACCAAATCTTCAACCAAACTTGACTATTGCGCATAGTCTAGGGTGACCACATTTTCAAACCCCCAAACCAGGACCCTTGTGTAATCACACGTTAATGCACGTGCACATGTATGCGCTTACGGCCGAATGTTTGGTCATCATGCGTGCTTGTGGTAGGTGGAGCGGTGGGGGCACATTGAGCTTTGATGAGAATTGTTGCTTTGCTACGCGGTTCTACGCAGTTGTTTGGCTCCGACTCGTATGTGGAAACATTACAGTATTATTATTATTGTGGTGAAAACCGGGACAATTTGGTTGTGAATGTCAGAAACCGGGACACTTTAGTGTTTTACAGATATTTGTCAGGACCCGGGATACCCAGCTTGAAACCGGGACAATCCCAGGCAAACCGGGACGTCTGGTCACCCTAGCGTAGTCCGTCGCTGCTAACAAAACTATACTCAGCATTTAAAGTTTAAATGGCTACTCCTAAGTGGAAAAGTAATGCAGGAGACCAATTTGGACTAGATTTTTGGAAGAAATCGTGGACTGTGAGCCAAGCCACTTGGTGAATAGGATAAGAGAGATTACCCAAGACAATATATTAGCATTAGCATATTAGGCTATATTATGCTATGTTACGCTATGTCATATGGTTTCTGAGCGTCTTACTGCCTATTGGGTCACATGTCATTATAGTAGATTTCAGTTCATAATGTCTTTATATGTAACCAACTGTCTATGACATGTTGTGGCTGTTTCTTATGGCCTATTCATCCCCATATTTCTCCCTGAATCCCCAACAGTGATTCAGGGGTTCTCTCTGGCTCTTGACCCCCCACCCCCACCCCACTGTGACATCATCACCTGGCTGGCCATTTCAGAGCTTTCCCAGAAGTTGATAAGTCTCCCCCTTCTTTCTGCTATTCCCTTTTACTCTGTTCCTTTCTACTCCTGCCAACTGTTTGCTTACCACAGAGAAAAGACAGTACAGAAAGACATGGCTGTGGGACTTGGAATCATTGGAACAATCTAAATCTAAATAGTGTAATTGTAAATGGTGTGTAAATAGTATTGTTTCCACTTTGTGTGTTGACTGTGGAGTTTGCATATATGTTAGATCAGTGTTGGCTGCTAACTTGGCCCTTATTGTAAAAAGTATATCTATGTGTAAGGAGGCATTGGATCCGCCTTCTTGTCGTGCCTCCTGTTAGTACCTTTATGTAGGGAAGCTAATTTTCCATCATGTATAACGTTCCTGGGAGTCTGTAACCTTTATTTTTAATCACCTTTGCATTGTTGTATGTTCTGTGTAGGTATGAACTTGAAAATTCATAATGTGTCCAAAGCGTAAAGGACACTTTAGCCTTGCTTTAGACATGAGTAAGTAGCTCACTGAATTGTCAAATGGCCTGACATTTTACCCAGACTCTGCTGCCATCAAGTGGATGAAGTGTCTCTAGCTTCCTACTCCATGTTTGGCCTTCCCCACTACATTTCAAACATGATGATGATTTTAGTTTTTTTCAAAAAAACGCTTGTTTTTGGTTTGTTTTATCTTCTACCAAATCTATTGTGTTACTTTCTGGCATTAATTTATAATTCCTACGAAGTACATTTGAAAGTACTTTGTTCCATTTGAAAGTACCATTTCCTTTCAAATGGAACCAAACATATACTATATTCAGGTCATGAGCTACTAGCATTTAGATTTGGGTACATATATAGGCAGAAATTGACATTTATTGCCTAATATTTAACAGGTTAAACAATTATAGGCCCATCACTGGACGGAATCAAAGGACGAAGGGCTGTAGCAACCATTACATGGCCTTATAATGCTGCTGCATAATGAATTTGGCCTAATTTGACATACTAATGATTATCTCGTTTGAACGACTTAGTATGTTGTTTGAACGACTTGGCAAAAAAAAATTAAGTAGTAAAAAAAAATTTTTTCACTTTTTTTTTTCATCATTTTTTTTACTAAGTCGTTCAAACGAGATACTAAGTCGTTCAGACGAGATACTAAGTTGTTCAAACGAGATAAACTTAGTCTCTGGGCCAAACATTTTTTTTATTGCTTGGGCTTCAGGGCTTCCGTACAAATGTATTGTGACAATGATGGGTCTATTTTGCGGGAAGGATGTCTCAAGTTCAGAGAGGAAGTAATCAATGATGCAGACATTGATCCGTTGAGTTGTATTACAATCGAATCAGTCTGCATGAAATCCTATCGTACTCATTTTATTACTGAGGGTTCAATAGCTATTCTTTCGCAACAATACAAAGCCTACTCTAGTGGGTCCATCCAGTGGCTGGAGTTCTGGGACAAAAAACATCTTTATTCAGCATGAATTGAAGGGTGGTGAAAAAAAGTTTGGACCTTATGTTGATGGCTATGCAGTCATCGATAGTATTGAGACAGCTTTTGAGTACAACCGATGTTTCTTTCATGGTTGTACATCTAGCTTTATGCAACACGAAATGTGTGTTTAACCCAAAAGAGCTTTCGGACATGCATCTAGAGTTCCAAGACAAGATCAAACCTTACAGGTTGATTATGGTCTGAAAGTGGTAGTACTGTGGGAGCATGAGTGGGTTCAGTTCCTCAAGTTCAAGCTTTTCTGGGCAAATTTGGACTGCCAGAACCCCTGGAGCCCAGAGAGGCCTTATTTGGTGGTCGCATCAATGCTTTGGTTTTAAGACATATAGCCCACGAGGATAAAATAATAGAGTACAGTGATTTTACATCCCTTTACCCTGATGTCATGAGCAAGTACCACTTCCCTTTGGGCCATCCTAAAATAATTCATTGTGACTTTGACTTGCCCCAAAACTATTTCGGTGTGATTAATGCAACAGTTTACCCTCCCAGGGGCTTGTTTCTTCCATCAAGGGGCCCTAATGGGAAGCCTTTCTTTTCTCTTTGTTGAACATGCAGTGATGACAATAATCAGTAACATCCCTGTAATCATTCTGATGAAGAGAGAGCTCTGACAGGCATATGGGTCACTGAAGAAATAAATATGGCTCTAGCTAAGGGGTACATTATAACAAAAATCTATGAGGAGTGGAATTTGGTCAGAAAATCAAATACTCTTTTTAAAGAGTACATCAAGACTTTCTTTGGAGGCAAGCAGATAGCATTGGGTTATTCTGCATTAGCCATTGATCAAGAGAGCAAAGACAGGTACATTCAGGATTATTATGACAAAGAGGGCATACGATTGGATCATGTTAGGTTTCCCAGTTCTGTGTTGCTGTGTGTTTGGATGTGTGGGTGATCTGTTCTGTGTCTGTTCTTTACAGGTGGTGCCAATCATGCTCATCTCCCACTCTTCAATGACAACTCCCTCCTTTTATTGCACACAGCTGGGTCCAGTTTTCATCAACTAATCCTATCCTTCCCTCAGCTGTCTAAGAGCCCTGTTGATTTCCACTCAGGGAGCTCTCTGCCCTGGCATGGTATTGTGTTTTTTGTATCCCGTGTTTGTTACTACCAGTGAGAGTTTTGTTTTTGGTGTGTTTGTAACCAGGGGGGTATTCCATCAAGACAGATAAAGAAAAGTCTGGCTAATTTAATTGAGAGTTCCATTCCATTACTGTGGCTTATAGGAGTCCCTGCTCAGTAACCAAGGTAATTATACCCAGAGTTGGGGAGTAATGGATTACAAAAAAGCAGTAACTGTAATCCGTTACTAACAAAAATATTGTAATCAGATTACAGATACTTTGAAAAAATGTGTGATTACTTCTTGGATTACTTAAATTGAAAAAGAATAGGTGCGTGAAATAATTATGACACATTGTATACTTGATTGTTTATTTAGTGTTTTAAAACATCATTATTTGAACACAAATAACAATTGCGTGCCTCAGTTGTGTGTGTGATCACCATGCACGCAAAAGTGGGTGCGCATAACCAGATTATTGATCGATGAAGCGCTAGTTTAATTTTCTCCGGATTTGTTTGGTTAAAACAGAGTATATCTACGCTATTTGCCGATCCATATAAATGTGATTTATTTACCTACTATCGACGCATCTTTCTGATAGGCGAAAGGCCTACCTGGTGTTAGGCTATATCTTTTTCAGACATTAATTGTTTAGAATATTAGGCAACTATTCATCAGATAGCTGTAACATGGCGCTGCCTTCAAGATAAAACATTATATGGAATTTATCACGATATTTGAGGAGAACAGGTGTGTTGGGAAGCACTCTGCCAAAGGATGACGATTTGCATTAAATTCAGCCACCTAAACTCCATTCTACAGGTAGGTCATGTGATTCTGCTTGCTTTGCATCTCAAGAAAATTAGCGAGTGATAGATATTGAGCATGAAAAGTAATTGAATTAAGCTTGACACAATGTATGAGAGTACTAACTAGCTCTGTACGAAGGACACTAGGTAGGAAATGTAATGCCCCATTACTGATGGGTCCCAAACACTCTGTCCATACCACCTGCTAGGAACTGTGTATGTGACTGTCATAGGACTGTCACATACACAGTGAATAGACCCTTGGGTCATAGGTTGGAATATACCATACAAGGGTATTTAGTAGGATAAACTATTTCTTATAATAGTCTGTGTAATGGTTGGCTATGAACACTGACCGCCTCCTATGTGTCCTGGCATAAAAGACTGTGTTAACTTTGTAATCATTGGAGAACATTGTAGAAAATTAATTTATTGTCATTCTTATTTATTCATTATCTTATTAGAAGGATTTTGTATTCTGTATGCTTGATCAATTACACATATACTGAAAGACTTGTCCCTCTCTCTCTGTCTCCAACTTATAAGGCCAGTATTTGTGTTCAAGGGCACGGATGAATGGAATGTCGGCTGCATAGGGCCTTGGCTCCCTTTTAGCAGTAAAAGAAACAGGCCTCTGCCAGTGCCATAAAACCTCCATAAGACACTGTTCTCTAGGAGGAAGCTCTTGAACAGCAGGGGGTTATTATTACTTACATCCTACAGGTGAACAGAGCTCTATTCCTTATTGGGAAGAGCATGGTTAACTTAAGTCTCCATATAGTAACTGTCCAGATTGATATATCTCAGCCTTTGACCGGGTTGTCTGGGCAACCGACATTCTATGATTTTCTGTGCCTCTTGGA